>BQNB010082720.1:0-29244 GCA_026074375.1 Tanacetum coccineum
AAGAGAAATAATGCAGAAAATTAATTTTATTAAAAGCCCTAATTTTAAACTATTTATTAAAAACTGATTTAACTAATTAAACTAAAAACCTAATTTTATTACTTAATTAAACTATTTTTATAAAACTTAAACTAAATCAAAACAAACACATGGGTCGAAAGTGTCAAAACACAAAGATTGAACTAATGGCAGATTTAGTCCCTTAACCTAGGGACTAACTAGACTTAACAATTAAACTAACGAGAGGACTAATTATGCAATTAACTAAGGACTAACTGCGTAAACAAAAACTTAAAAACAAGCAAGATTGGCCCCTGCAACTTCTAACTTTTAACAAACAGCATCCATTTTGATTAAATCATAAACAGCTTATTATCTTAGCTTTTTTTTAAGAATCTACTTATATAAAACTTAACTCTACTTATTTAAAATAAGCTGAATAACATATGAAAACTAAAAAGCTTCTGCAGCTTATTAACTTTCAAACTATAACCTTGGCTGATTAAACAAACACCTCAAAACCACAAGATAGATTTAACATATCAAACTAAAAGCTGTAGCTTATCTAAACTGCTTATCAACTATCATTTAACAGATTCAATAGCTTAATTAAGAAGACAGAATTCAATAGACAAAAATAAAAACTTATTGAAGCTTAAAGAGAATAATAGTACCTTTGTTTCCAGCTAACAGGAAACAATAATAAGCTGTTTGGGACTTATGGCTTATTCACATAAGCTCATATCGAACCAACAACAACCTAATCTAACCTATGTGCTAACCAATAGCTCTAAACCCTCTTGATACCATAGCAGCCATCCAATTCCAGGATGGTATCAAGCCTTGATCGAATGAACACAATAACAAACACAAACACCAATATTTCGACAGAATTTAAATGAAGACGCAAATTAATATGAAATAATTCTTTTATTAAAACTGAAATAAGTTTCTTACAATACGAAATAAAATAACATGAAATTGAAATTACATTAAAAAACTACTAAAAACTGAATCGAAAACAATTAAACTACTACAAAAAAAAATAAACTAAAAATTCACACGAATAAGCTGGAATGAGGGGGTATTTATACCCGAAGCTTGAGCTCATCCTCCATCTTCTAGACCCTTCTTCATCTTATCTCAGCCCTTCAATCATTTCTCTCTCCTTGATCTTGTATCTCAATCGTTCGATTGAAGCATGTGTGCACCCGGATCATTGACGTGGACATATGTGTTAGTTATGTGAGTGTAAACACTCACACACGTCACATCACCCAATCATTTCCTTAGATTCTGCCAGGGTGGATTGGGTTGGGGGTTTAATTGATAGTGATAGATGGGTTAAGGGTTGTGAGAGGAGTGTTTACCCCATGGTTAATTTAGATGGGGGTGAGTGATTATAAACTAGGGTTCTTTGTGTTCTTGAGTGTGTTCGTGTGTGTGTGAGTGAGTTTAATCCGATTTGGGGAAAGTGAGTGAATAGTAAGTGTAAAAAATGTTATAAGTTTAACCGGGTAGGGTAGGTTAGGGTCGGGTTAGGTCGGGTTGGGGCTTTGCTTATGATTGGCTGAAAGGGGGTCCACGGGTTTATTCGACCCGGACTTTGACCCGCGCCCTTTTGTATCTATGAGGTAATTACTCATATGGCCCTTGTGTTTGGCAAGCATAATTTTCAGGATATAAATAACTTTGGGTAAATTGCATATTCAGCCCAAAACGGATCAAAAATGGCAAAAATGTGCTTGTATCTGAGTTTTATGTGTGCAGGTATGGATATGTCAAAGATTGTGGAAGGCTGAGAAGAAATTTAATGCATGATCTCTTTCGCTTTGATCTTCTTTAAGTTCTTGATCACTCATCCGTTCTGTGTCTTTTTTTGCTGTTTTCTTGCGATATTTGACATATCCATTCCTGCACACATAAACTCATATACAAGAAATTTTTGCCTTTTTTATCCGTTTTGGGTTGAATTTGGGCTTTATATGCATTAAATTTGTATGTATAGGTTTAACAACTATCACTTTGCTATTTTTTGACCAAACGACTTGAAAATATTAAAAATCAACCAAACTATCCAATGCCATATGGAATGATTCTAAATCGTCTGTATGATCACCTTATTTTGTATTGTATTGGCCATCCATGAAACCCTTGGTTCATCCTAAGCATCTTCAAGCAATCATCCCATTCTCATCGACGAAGTCACTAGCGATGACGCGGATTCTTCCACACATGTTTTGTGATAAATTAATCCTAATTATATGCTAAGACATACAACTTATTTATTATTGCTATGTACTATTACTTTGACTATCATCTAGTTTACTCTAATTCATGTATAACATTTCGGTCATTATTCATGCATACACCCTGCTACAATATGGCTACCTATATTATGCATGTTATTCTCTAGTTTATATACTTTATGTGTCTCCTTGATCAAATTCTGGATAACCTTTTTTTGAATTTGTTTGTTGATATTCAGATGATCCATGTAATTAGGATTGACTACAAAACGGGGGTACGGTGGGAAACCTTTTCTGGACAGATTTTAAAAAATTTTGAAAAAAAGGATAAAATTTTTTATCATCAGAAAAATCCCCCTCATAAATAATTAGGCAGCCCCACTTTATATATCTAGGACGCCATTGTTTATATGGGACCGCCATAGAGTCCACAGATAATTTTATGTGACTAATGATTTTCTGGTAAGTTGACTATTTTCTCTTATGCCCAGCTAAACTTCCTACATTTTGCTAAACCACTTTTGGAATCTATCCTCTTAATCCTCATGCTTTTCTACTTTGATCTTATCATTCTTAATTAAATAAAACCTTCCTTCCATTCTTCGTCTCATCTTCTATTCTTCATCCTTCTACCATGAATTCCACTCAAGCTTCTTCTTGAACCCATTCCAAGAAAATTCAAAACTACCACAATCTCCTAGACAACTATTTGTTAACATTTCTAGTGATGAAGATGTCACCACCACACCTTCTCCTACAACTCAACTTATCGTCTCCATACTCACTCCATAAATGCACCATCTAATAAAAAACTCCATCACCAATCAAACCTCATCAAGCCAGAGAAACACATCTTCTTCTTTTCAATCAAAACATTTCATTTTCACCACCTTCTCAAATGACCAATACTCTCCTTAAACTTTAAACCTTTGGCTTGAATACATCGCGGATGTTCTCTAGATCCTTTAAATCCCTCAACCACTTCAAAGTAATCACCTTCTTTGAATATCAACATCTTTCTTTGTCACCAATCACTTCTCTTGATCCAGCTTGATACTCCATCACATTTACCACAACTACAAACTCATCCAACTCTCCATGGTTCCTCCATTTACTTTAACTATCATGACTATCATGGGTCAACTTGTCTTTGTTGTTTTCACAACCAAATCTTATCTTTTCTCTTAGGGATGAGATGAACCTAATGTTTGCTCACCTTGAGTATCTTCTCCTTCACATGAATTTTTCTTTCCACCTCACCATTATTAAAAACTAGGTTTATATCACCTCATATTTGGTCTCCCTAACCTTTTTGCTAAAAGTCATGTTCCTATGAATCAAGGATCCTCTAGGATTTATGTCCATGATTAAGTGTATTTACCTCAGTAGTAAGTTTAGAGTGTGGTGTAATGTATGAAGGAATTTCTTTGTTAAGTCTATACTCTCTTTGCTTAATGTTCGTATGCTCTGTATGAGCTTATAAGTAATGATGAAGCCCTTTCATGATTTAAATTGCATAAAATTGCTATGGTGCTACTAGTTGAGAATTTATTGTCATCACCTTGTACCTTATACTTTGTTTTGTGGCAATACATTTTTTGTCAGATGATCACTTGGTACGCTAAACGAGGGGGGCATAATCAAGAAGGAGTCTTGTAGATTGTCGATTTCTTTCTTTCTACAACAATTTCGACGGATCATTCTTTTTGGAATTCGACAAAAAATGGCGGAGAATATGGCAAATGGAAAAATCATTACTAAATTCTTAAAACCTTTTTAAATTTTATACAAAATGAGTTTATATTTTGTCATCTCAAAAAGGGGGGAATGGTTAATACAAATAATGGTCTAAAAATGTTATTTATTTTTTTCGACCTCTCAAATGTTTTGATAATATCAAATTGTAAAAAAGGTTTACGATAAAAATAAACGTTTACAAAAGTAATTAATCGTAAAATTTCCATTCCAAGTTATTAATCATTAAGGTATGAACAAAACTAAAATCATTGAGCATGATTAGTGATAAGTAAATATTTTTCTCGTATCAATTACCATTTTTATAAAAGTTTTCACAAAGATATTATACAAAATATTTTCTAATTAAAGAAAGTTTTATTAAAAACTTAAAATTGAGATTAATTTTTCCCCCCAAAATGAAAGGTTCCATAACAGATACAACCTTCCTCACAAAAGACAAAAACAGGAGCGTAGTCTATTGGGTTGTGATGATTAAAGAATCGTTAGCTCAGATGATTTAGATCTTATATCTAGATTAACAATAACAATTGATAACAATTATACAGCGAATATAATGAAGACAAGTGTTAATGAACAAGGTTTTATTTCATACGTTTCCACCAAGCCCAAGTTCTGTTTATGATCTGTATAGATACGTGTTACCACCTATAAAGGGTTAAAGATTGCTTGAGGCTACTTACACCCAATACACAGTCTACATTGATCCAATAACACACGTTTTTCTGTGTATATATAAACTACACGACCTAATGTCTCTTTATATAGTAGAGATCATCTAGGTTTACAAAGGATAAGAACAAATATAATTAGGAAACAAATAATATCTTCCTAACTTTAATCTTTATCTTCTTAAGGAGATCTTTTAGAATCTTCAAAATCTTCCATCTTTTGAAGAATTACAGCTTTGCTTCTAAGTCCTTCTTGTTTCATTCTTTTATTTATTTTGTCTTATCAAATCAATAATTCCCAACAATCTTCCCCTATTTGATGATGACAAAACAAACAAAGTCGTGTATGAACTTCATCATAAAGCCAAAGCTTCCCCTGGAGTTGAGATATAATCATCTCCCTGAATGAAACAAAACTTCCCCTTAAATAGATTTCCTTTGTACCATGCCACACCAAGGATCTATAAGTTGCCAATTATACATGTCATCTCCTTGATCATGCCACCACACAAAATAAGCTGCAAATCAATAAACCTGTAATCTTCTTCCCCTTTTTGTAATTATCAAATAGGGGTCTTCTGTAGATATGCAACTTGGATCAAAACAGCTACAAACCATATACCACAACTACTAATCCAGCCTTCCAATACTCAAAATACCCGCCATGAAGCATAATACGAAAAATGACTTTGAGCAGTAGAAACATAAACTAGCAGTAGTAATAAAGATCAGCAGTAGTAACGAAACACTTCCCCTCAAGTGGTGCATGTAAATGGTTAAACATTTTAACAATAAGCTTCCCCTGAAACCCATATGTTAACCATTTCTTGAATCTTCAATTCTGTAGGCTCTATGTAATGATCACTGATGAAGAAAACTAAGTATAACGAACTTGATGTAGAAGTAGAATAACCCAAACTTGTGTCTTATATCTTGTACTATCCACGTGACTCCAAACTTATAAATAAATCTGTGAAATATAAGTAGATCGCAACCTCTTGACAAAAATCCTCATCTTTTATGAGACACCAGACCAAAGTGATAGCAAATGTGAGCTTTGAGCACCATAAGAAAAATCACACACCTTTGCTAGATTTTGACAAGTCTTCGTCACACCGTTGTAAGCACGAACAAGTTACCTCCAAATGTTGTAAGCCATTTGAGATATGATAAGAACACAAACCTGTGAAACCCCACTTCAACTCCAAATAAGTGATAAACAATCTTCTTCGTAACCAATTAATCCAATAAATCCCAAAAATAATAGCCATAAATCGTTTAAGAACATTTAAACCAAATCCAAAAAACTTTCTTCCTGTGTGTTGTCCGATAAACCAACCGATAATCAAAACTCGTCTATGTCCAATATCGGTAAGTGCTAACAGTTGTAACATATTCGAGCAGTATTAACATTCCATCGCAGCAGTACTAACTATTTAAATTACCAATTAGCAACACTTTTTCTGTCACAAAACTGTCATGAATCTGTCACTAATGTGCATTCTCCTTCCTCCCATAGCATTTAGCGACACTTTATCTGTCACTAATCTGTCGCTAATGTGTCACTAATTTGGATTCTCCTTCCTCCCATACTATTTAGCAACACTTTATCCATCACTAAACTGTCGCTAATTCGTCACTAATTTGTATACTCCTTCCTCCTTATCTTTTAGTGACACTTTTTAGTGTCACTAATCTGTCACTAAAGTGTCACTAATCTAACAGTACTAACAAATAAGTTGGCATTACTAATATTGTATTGGTAGTATTAACTTATATTTGAACCCAAGCAACAGTAACTCATGGAAGCAGTATTAACATATCTTTGGACGAGCAGTACTAAGTTTCTATTAAACATTACCAGTCCATTCCCACTGTTTAAGGATACCTTTTTTTAAGTATAAAGATGACGCTTTAAAGTGTCGCAAAAACCCAAACTTCACCAAAATCACCAATACACCAAACAGAGATTCGTTACTTCTTTTTCATCAAGAACACGACTTCAAAATAAACCTTGTGATCCTATATCAAGAGCCCCATGGCTTTGATACCAATTGAGGAGATCGTTTAGACTCATCTAGGATATGTTTTACAGATAATATAAATACGCAGATGGAATAATAAAGGAAAACATTATATCAAAAAAAGGTTTTTCATTCTACGTTTCCATTCAATCCTAATTTACCCTTGATCAATGGTTAGAACATGATATCTTAAACTATAACAAGAATCAAATGATCTCGAGCTAAAACAAATCAACTAGGCGTCTACAATAAGACTTGACGCCTAGACACACACACACTTTTAGTCGACTACATTTTCTGTGCACCCTTAAAATAACACGTCTGAACCTCCTTTTATAACATAAGGAGTCCAAGACTTACGAAGGATAAGAACAAAGACTTTTACAGAGGATAAGAACAAATAATATCTTTTAAACATTAAGCTTTATCTTCGGTTATCTTTATCTTCTTAAGGAGATCTCCTGAAATCTTCCATCTTTTGAAGAATTCTTCTTTTACGTTTTAAGTCCTTTTGTTTCATTCTTTTATTCATTTTGTCTCATCAAATCAAGAATCCCAACAATTATTGTGAAGATCGTTTAAGCTCAGATTGTTAAGATCTTATCTAGGATTACAAACATCAAAGATAAACAATTATTCAGGGGAATAATAATAATAACAATGATGTTTTTCAAGGTTTTTCATTTTATTCAATCACAGCCCCAAATACTATTTGATCAGAATAGATCGGTTACTCTAACTAGTAACAGGGATTTACAATCCTTGAGGCTAAACTATAGATGTCTATACTATTTTACTCTACTATACAAACACACACGACACCTTTGTGTTTATACGATTGTCATATGATGTGCACACCAAACTACACGACCTAATGATCTCTTTATATAGTAGAGATCATCTAGGTTTACAAAGGATAAGAACAAATATAATTAGGAAACAAATAATATCTTCCTAACTTTTATCTTTATCTTCTATATCTTTTATCTTTTTAAGGAGATCTTTTAGAATCTTCAAAATCTTCCATCTTTTGAAGAATTCCATCTTTGCATTTAAGTCCTTCTTGTTTCATTCTTTTATTTATTTTGTCTCATCAAATCAATAATACCAAAAAATCTTCCCCTATTTGATAATGACAAAACAAACAAAGTCATGTACGAACTTCATCATAAAGCCAAAGCTTCCCCTGAAGTTGAGATGTGATCATCTCCCTAAATGAAACAAAAACTTCCCCTTAATTCAGATTTCCTTTGTAACCTTGAACATGCCACCACACATAATAAGCTACAAATCAATAAACCTGTAATCTTCTTCCCCTTTTTGTCATAATCCAATAGGGGTCTTCTGTAGATATGCAACTTAGATCATAATAGCTACAAATCATATACCACAACTACTAATCCATCCTTCCAATGACTCAAATTGCCCTCCATGACGTGCCTTAAGAAAAATGAATCTGAGCAGTAGAAATTTAAACTAGCAGTACTAATAAAGATCAGCAGTAGTAACGAAACACTTCCCCTCAAGTGGTGCATGTAGATGGTTAAACATTTTAACAATAAGCTTCCCTGAAACCCATATGCGAGTAGTAGTAAAAAATCACTGCTTTTTAATACTAGCAGTACTAAAAATAATATAGGCAGTACTAATAAAATGCTAGCAGTACTAACTTAGGGACACTTATTCTGTCACTAACCCATTACAAAGTTGTCGCTAATCTGTTACTACACTGCATTCTCCTTCCCCCCAAGCTATTAGCAACACTTTTTTCTGTCACAAATCTGTTACTAATTCACATTCTTGGGTCGACCATACTAATGAATATGTTGCTTTTCCTTTTTGCTCATTTGTGGCAGTAGTAACTAACAAGAAAGAAGCTTGGCAGTATAAATGGTAAACGAGCAGTATAAACATTTACCTTTGATGAGCAGTACTAACCGTTAAGGACAGCATCACTAATAATATTGACAGTGAGCAGCATTAAGTACAAACCAGCAGTAGTAATATACTTCTCATTCAAACACGATCCATAAAATCAAACCCAATAGCAGTAATAATAATATGAGTTCAAACCCAATAGTACTAACTCATATTCGAGCAGTATTAACAATCAAAAGGCAATATAAACTTGTATTCATTCCCAAGCATGCGTCAAATAGTCAACGCATAATAAACCACTAGTAGAGATACTTTAAAAAAAAGTAATATGACACGTTAGACTATAAGTAATCTCAGTTGACATCGTTCCTTCTTCGGTAATGTTACATACCCTTTGCAAAACTTCTGAGGATTTAACAAACATCAAACATTAACCTTACTTGTCATATCAATTCCCTTAACGAATTGATAAACCCATATATCACATTTTGTTGTCGTTAAATCTGATAGCTAAACAGAAATCCATGGTGTTTTCTCTTTTGTTTGCAACGTGACTAAACAAAAAGAACAACATAATCCTTTTAAACATACGAATCTGATTTCAGCTTGCCATCTGCTTCAAATTAGGGTTTTGTTAGAAGCCCTAGCATCACCAAAATCGCCAATGACTTCATGAAGCTCGAATTAGGGTTTGAGTCGACAACCTGATAGTTGTTAACCTGCTACTTTCTTTAATCGACCACTGCTATAATAAAATCTTGATGTTGAGTTTTATTAGAGTTTTGGGTAACCCTAAATCTTGTCACCAATTGAATAAATCATACATTCAGGACAAAATAAGAAAACATATATGTACCAACCAGATTGTATGAAGTTAGCACATCATCTTAAATCTTTCTGTTAGCACGTCTTGAACGAGATCATGTAGCTTCCAAGAAATCAAACAAAACCAATACAATCTTGATTTTGAATACATAAATAAACGATTTCCTGTTTTTGTCAGATTAGGGTTTGCTAAACCTTAACTCTACCAAATTCGTTAATTAACCAAACAGAAATTTGTCTCTTCTTTTTCTTTAAAAACACGACACAAAAACAACCTTGTATCCTAGATATCACGAGCCCACTGGCTCTGATACCAATTGTGAAGATTAAAGAATCATTGATAATCTTCTAGGACCGTTTAAGCCATCTAGGATATAATAACATTGATAACATATTTGCACAACGGAATTAATACATACACAGCAGAATTAAACATAAGAACAATGTTATCATCAACAAGGTTTTTCTTCATTATCATTCACTCCAAGCCCCAATTCTACTTTGATCAATGGTAGAACAGTTACATCAATAAACTGTAACAGGAATCATAAGATACTTGAGGCTACACCACACAAACTAGAAGTCTATATTTTTCTTGTGATACATACACACACACATTTTTCTGTGTATCTTCAACTATACGACCTAATGTCTCCTTATATAGTAGAGATCATCTAGGTTTACAAAGGATAAGAACAAATATAATTAGGAAATAAATAATATCTTCCTAACTTTTATCTTTATCTTCTATATCTTTTATCTTCTTAAGGAGATCTTTTAGAATCTTCAAAATCTTCCATCTTTTGAAGAATTTCAGCTTTGCATTTAAGTCCTTCTTGTTTCATTCTTTTATTTATTTTGTCTCATCAAATCAATAATTCTCAACAGAAGATTATCATATTAAAGCTTTCATAATATATGCTTGTTACCGGGTGAACAATTTCTATACCGCGCTGCTTAATCATAAAAACAATACAAAATCATAGATAAATATTTACACTTCTATAAGGGTCTGATACAAAATTTACTTTGCAAAGATCCTCATACAAAACCTTGGTCCACCCCTGTGTGTTTAATCCCAATAGTGCATTTGTTGTTACAAACATCATCATAGATTTGTCGAGAATTTAATATCTAGTCATGATTTTAGACCACTTAACATTACTACAATCAAGAAGTCTCACACAATGGGTTTCGACCCTATTAAGTCATTAATTGTGATTGTTGGGAGTATAAGCCATTAGCGTCCATTGTTATCACATCAGTTTTCGATGGCATTGTCAACACTAACTAATGATGGTCCAAAATCGAAACTTTATACAGTTGAGCCTATTGCTAGCTAATAATATCTTCCAAAAAATCCAACATGTGTGGTCATGCTTTAGGATAGTTTCTAAATCTCATTTGACAAAGGATGATTGGATACAAAAATATAACTTGATGCTGAAGTAGAATGACCCAAACTTGTGTCTTATGTCTTGTACTATCCACGTGACTCTAAACTTATAAATAAATATGTGAAATATAAGTAGACCGCAATCTCTTGACAAAAATCCCCATCTTCTATGAGACACATACCAAGTGATAGCAAATGTACGCATTGAGCACCATAAGAGAAATCACACACCTTTGCTAGATTTTGACAAGTCTTCGTCACAACATTGAAAACATAAACAAGTTATCTTCAAAGTGTAACACCCACATTAAGATATGATAAGAACACGCATCCGAAAAACTCCACTTCAACTTCAAATAGGTGATAATCAATCTTCTTCCTAACCAATTAATCCATAAATAATATCCTTTAAATCTGTTAAGAACATGTAAACCAAAACCAAAAACTTCCTGCGCGTGTTGTCCAAAACCATAACTCAGCCGAGAACCACAACATGCTTTGTCACCCGATATCGGGTACAACTAACAGTATTAACTTCTTTTCTCGGACGACACTGGCAGTATTAAAAATTTCTCAGACAACAAAGGCAGTACACGATACCCATATTCAAACAATATTAAATCCTCGAACAATAATAACTTTTAACCTTTTACACTCAAGCAGTACTAATGTGTATAAGGCAATCTTGTGCACGAACAACGTAGCAGTACTAACTCCACTTCCTTTGAGCCCAAACAACAATTATTACTACCATAAACACGAACATGTATATCACAAACAGTATTAATATTAGAGAGCAGTACAAACTTCTTTTGATCCTAAGCTGCTTTAACATAAGGCCCACCAAATACCAAAACAGCTATATTAACAATTGTACTCTTCACGTCTTTTCCCTCACTGTCTTTGCCCTTACTCATCACGTCCAACAAACCCTAGCCATTAGGGTTTATTACTGCTGTTGCTACAGTAACAGAATTAACTAAAGGAAGTAGTAGTAACATACAAGCAGCGGTATTCTTCATCACGTACACAATGAACACATCAATATGTAGCATCCTTCATGACTAAGCCCTTGAAATCAGAATCCACATCTGATGTAAAAGTAGATACACAGACCCTTGATAATTAGGGTTTCGTTGTGGTGAGAAGAATAACAACGAACAAAAGTAAAACTCTTCAAGCATGATCAGAATATGTATAAGCATGTAACGAACCAGATTTATCATCTTTGATGCACAATAAATAGAGTTTTATCGAATTAGGGTTTTATCAAAAACCTTTAGTTTTTCACCGAATTTGATGATTATTGGAAAAGAAAGACCGAATTCGATGTAAAGAAAACCCTTAATAAAAATAATGATTTACAATCATATTGCATACCTATAACAGGTAGAGAGGATGATTATAAACACTCTTATAGCAAGTTATCTTTAAAACCCTATTAAGACTTTTACCCAAACCCCAAAAACAAAAAACTCAAACCTTCTTTTCTTCATAAATTCGACACCAACAACACCTTGTAAATCCCAGATCACGAGCCACGAGGCTCTGATACCAATTGTGGAGACTAAAGAATTGTTGTAAGCTCAGTTTGTTTAGAACTTATATCTAGGATAAATAATAACAATGATAACATATATGCACAGTGGAATTAAATAAAGAACAATGTTATCATCAACAAGGTTTTATATTCATATGATTCCACCACACCTTAAATTCTATTTGATCAAAATAGAACGGTTACTCTACCTAGTAACAGGGATCAAAGATCCTTGAGGCTAAACCAACTAACTAGACGTCTACATTGTATCTTGTGTACACACACATACTTTTCTGGATATATCCAACTACACGACCTAATGTCTCTTTATATAGTAGATATCATCTAGGTTTACAAAGGATAAGAACAAATATAATTAGGAAACAAATAATATCTTCCTAACTTTTATCTTTATCTTCTATATCTTTTATCTTCTTAAGGAGATCTTTTAGAATCTTCAAAATCTTCCATCTTTTGAAGAATTCCAGCTTTCCATTTAAGTCCTTCTTGTTTCATTCTTTTATTTATTTTGTCTCATCAAATCAATAATTCACAACAAAACTTGTCAAAAAAAAGTCTATTAGAAAAAAAATAGTTTAAGTAGTAACTAGTTTACTTTTCTAAATCTTCTCGTACTAATATAAAATAGTAAAAATAATACTAGTAATATTTTTCTTATAGAAGTCAAGTGTATTCTTCTTTTTACGTCAACATATAAAAAAATACAAAAATATTTTTTCTTATTTTATTTCCTATGACATTTTGTAAATCGCTTCGGGTTTGTAAACCGATAAGACACCAAACTTACCCATCGAAATCGAATCACCCATACCTCATGTCAAACCGTCGTTCATCGAGAAATTTTTTCGTCAAAACGTCAAAGATCGACATATGCAAGACAAAATTCGAAACTCCACCCGATTCTCCACCCGTAATCGTCATGGATCCCGATGACCAACCCATATGGTCAAACACTAGGACCGCTATTGTTCAACTCTCTATTTTTAATAATTTCTATATCAAGGGTATCCACATGCAAATGATTCAGGAAAATCAATTTGATGGGAGAATCAGGTCCGATCCTCATCGACACGTAGCCGATTTTCTTGAGATTAGCAACCTTTTCCAATATGGTGAAAATCAAGAGGAAGCGGTTATGTTGAGGACTTTTCCTTTCTCGTTATCCAAAGAAGCTAAGACTTAGATGAATGAAATAGATGAAGGAACTATTACTTCATGGAATGAATTGAGAGAAGCTTTTGTTAGCCGATACTTTTCACCCGCGAAGTTTAAACGTATCTTAAATGAAATTCATACCTTTCACCAATTCGAGCATGAAACTCTCGTTGACGCTTGGCTCCGTGTGAAAGAAATGCTTCACACTTGTTACGGACATGGTCTAACCAAAGGAATGATAATTCAAACATTCTATCATGTTTTAGACGATCTAACACAAGGAATTCTCGACGCCGAAGGAATCTTCCTCAACAAAACTCCCAACAAAGCTTTCAAAATCCTCGAGGACAAGGTCCTTCTCAAGCCAGATTTATCAGATGATTCCCAAAACAACCCCAAACCAAAAACCATTGTTTTCGCCGGTGGAAACAACATCAACTCTCATCATGCCATTTTGATGAAGAAATTTGAATCTCTCGCTACAAAAATCGATTATGAATTCCTGAAAATAAGGAAAGAGCTGAAAGAGATGCGAGATGATCGTAGAGACAACCACACTTCACAAATATACGCGAAGGATGACACACCAATGTGTGAACCTCAGGAAGCGAATTACGTCCAAAGATATCACGAAGGATATCACGACCAAAATTCCAGAAATTCATATGCCAACCCTGAAAACCGTCACTATCCTCAATCCTGACCACCAAATAAAATGCCACATCCATCACAATATTTCAAAACACCAGAAACCTCAACGGAGAAGATGATGAGAGAATGGATGGCTAGGCAGACGGAATCGAATGAACGTATGAAGAACCAGGTGGTTGAATTGGATCGAAAAATCAATCAAGGATTGCGGAACCACCAAGCAATTATTGAGAACTTAGAGAGGCAATTTGAGTATCTTATGAGAATCCCACAAACTGAATCCCTTCTTAGCACCACAAATACCAAACCGAGACATGAATTTGTCTACAAACCACCCACAATTCGAAATGAGAATGACAAGGGTGATATTGAATTTATCAAGGAGGATGAGACTCAACCTATTCCAACTATGCCAAACCCGAACCCCATCATGTCTAACTCGCCAACCGTATCGCCTTTTGTTAAAGATTGCACCGTGCATAACCCATACACGAATGCGAAGACGTTTACTAACGTTGTATTGTCGAATCATGTTGGTGACAAGGAGTTAAAATAATTTGATGGCATTGGAACAGGAAGGATGACAACGAAGGAGATGGATGAGATGGGTATGCCCAAGGAACCCAACAAAGAATGGAATCTGAATGAAAAAGCGGTTCCTCGCAAAGAAAACGATTATCATTATCTATGACACCCGACTGAAATTTCCCATCTGAACTGTATCATCAAAGAATCCTAAATCCTAGGAAAGAGTTTAGCTAACGACTCATAAATAAATCAAGCATTTTTCGGGAGGCAACCCGAGGTTTTAATTGTTATGTTGTTTTAATTTCTGTTTTGAATAAACATGTACACCCTCTAAGTAAATTGTTTTTCAACTTGGAAAATTGTAAGTGTGGGGGTGTTACATGCTCGTAATGTTTTATTGTGTGCATCTTGTGTTTTTTGTTTTGTGTGAATAAATTGCAGCAAGTAATAGAGGAGGATGCTTGGAGGCAAAATCGATTGATCTCACACGTTTATGCTAGCTCTCGCGTAGCATTATCATATAGAGTTCGATCGTGATTTCTCATGCCCGAATGTATGGTTTTCTCTTACTCTAATTTCCCTATTTTTATACTTTGTTTCATTTTGTCGCACTTAATGTTTTGAAAGGCTTAAGGCGCACTAAGGCGTAAAGGGTTTATGGAGCCTTGAGGCGAGGCGCATATCAAGGCGCGGGCTTCATGAATATGAGTCGTATTAAATTGAAGTAAATTATAATAGTTTAGGTGAAAATTTATAGATTAATGATGACTTAAATAACACTAAAATAATTAATGTATCTAAAAAATTTGAATAGTTAAACCAAAAATATCAAGCAATGTATCATATTCATGGCATTTGCAATTCATTCTAGGATCGATAACATTTGCTACCGCATTTATAGCCCTTTCCACTAAATTATAAGGATTTGAGTCTATTTTATATAGCATACATCTTTTATGCTTGAATATTTTTTGCTATGAGTGTGCCGGTGAATGTATTTATTTTAGAACTTGTGCTTGTAAATCATTACGAATACCACAGTAAGATCATATCTATGTGATGATAAGTGTATATGCGTGATAAAGAGGAAACCTTAGGAATAAAATCAAATGGCATTCCGTTTACATCTAATGATATTTAGTTAACCATATCGGTTAGTTAACCACCCATATGGACCCATTTGTTAGCACTTACTTTTAGTGCTAGATACCCTTAGAACACATGTCGAGCCATCCCATTCGTTTGATAAAATCCAAAAAAAATATATTTAACTTTAAACCTTAGCCTAACCCTTGTCGAAGTCTAGATGATGGGTTGCTAGTTGCTTGGTATGTTGGATTGTTTTTTATAATTGTTAGTTATGCCAAACTTCGCCATTTGTGTGTGCCATTCTAACAAAGATAAAGGCAGCGGCTTGATGAGGTGTTATTTTATACACTATTTCGAGGTCATTTAATCCCTTAAATCATGCAAATATGCCCAGATTATGTGCTTAATCATTTGTTTTTAGGTTTTTAGCACTTGGATGGCATTTGGAGGAAATACACGTGACTTGGGCTCATTTGGAGAAGAAACGGAACAAGATTATGGACCTACACCAAATCTCTTGATGACTTATGCAAACAGTGGCTGGAGACGGCATCGCAGGCATAAAGCGACGCCATCGTGTTCTATATAGTGACGGCGTCAGGAATATCACGACAGCTGATAAGGTGTCCATTTTATACAATTTATCCGGGGTCGTTAAACCTAAAACGTGTGTTTATGCCCAAAATAGGTACTCAATTGTTCCTTTTCAGGTATTTAGCATTTAGAAGGCATTTGGAGAAAATACAAGTGACTTGGGCACATTTGAAGAAGAAACGGACAAGACTACGAACCTACACCAACATCTCTTAAGAATTTCTACTCAGAAGCTGGAGACGGCGTCACAGATTAGACGTGACGCCGTCACAACCCATCTCAAGATGGCGTCACAAGATCTCTAGACGGCGTTAGATTGTATGACCCAGCCCATTATCTAGAATATTCTATTCATGAAGGCGTCATGATTAACACGCGACGCCGTCGCAGCGATTTTCCTATAAATACAAATCCGTTTTAAGGTTTTAAGTGTGTAGCTTTAGAATAAAAAGAGAGTATGAACCCTAGTTCATTTAGCAGCTTTTAGGGACGATTTTAGGGCCTCAAAACCCTATTGACTTCCTTCAATTCAAGTTCTAGATCAAGTAGGGGACTTATTTAATCATTCAATAAATCTTGTTGTGTGATTCCTTATCTGTTTCTTGCTTTTTATCTATAACAAGCTTGCTAGACCTTCTTATTTTTATAAATAGATTATGGTATTAACCTAGATTTATATTCTTATGTGGTTGTTGCATTTTGTGTGAATATGCATGTAGTCATAAAAACCACTTTGTCTTTATCGCTTGTTGATATGTCTAGGAAAACATGAATTGTGTATTAAAGGATACCATCGAGTTAACAGTCTTCCATACTACCTTAGACCCCATATAATGGTTGAACCACTATTAATATATTTCAAATGCATTTAAGTATACTCTTAGGGGGCCTTTAGATAATAGTCTTCAATACAACCTTAATTTTTGTTGGTTGCCTTAACAGAATATTAATAGACGAACTGTGTTCTATAATTCGTCTCATGACTTAGGAAATATTACATAGAATCATCACAAGTGTGACAAAGCAACAACACTAGGAGAAGCAAACTAGGAATTAATTACATGAATAGAATAAACACAATCTTTTATTTATATTGTTATCACCATGTAACTTAGTTTATTATTTAGTTTAATAGCTAAAACCAACCAAACCTATCCAATATATGATTTTACATGCTTTCATAAAATATAAAAACATAAAAAAAATCTTCTCTCAATCCTTAGAATTCTATTAGACTGTGATCAAACCTTCCCAACCTATTCCCCCTAGAGAACATAACAAACCTTGAGTCTTGCCCTATACTACACTACACGTGTTAGGTACATTTGCCTAGGGAGTTGTAAAACTTCTTTAGAAGTCCCCTTACGACATACCGTCAACAAGTTTATTTGGCGCCGACAGCCGGGAATAGTTAGGATTTTGATTCAGAGCTTTAGCTTAGTATCTATTGCTTGACTCCTTTCAAGTAAGATTATAATTTCCGCATATTAGCTTTCTGCGTAGGTCTATCTTTTGCTTTGTGTGTGTTTGTTTGTCGTAATTTCCATTAACTACTCTACTCTTCATCATGGAGAACGCAAATCCACCACCTACCAATAATCGTCCTGTCCTACCAGCTGCGCTGCGCGCACAAATTGACCAAGAGCTCCATGAGCTACATGCGATTTCGACCTTTGTTGACTCTTGCCTAGAGAGTATTGAACAATTTCTTAACAACTTCACCAATCAACCCAATGAGACCAATATGAATAATCTCCCCACCCCCGTGTCTGATGAAAAAATGCGATACGCCCCTTGTTTGTTCCCCTTCCCCATTCAGAAAATGACTCAATGAGTAATGAAAGTTCTATTAAATGATCTAATTGAGTGTATTAAAACACGGGGACAATTACGTCAGAAAGAATAACTAAATAGTTTAATAGGGATGTACCTAGCATTCGAATGTCATTATAGGCTTTAGGAAGTTTTTACTGTCCTATTCCGGCCCCTTTTACCAATGAAGATAATCTTTGCGTAAAGCCTATAATACAAAAATGATAAATGGTGCTTGGAGGGGAACGATGAAAGCAACCTCACCTGTTGCCGTCAGTTAAGGATGTTCCATGTTTGGTTGTGAAGTTTCACCTATATTACGGATTTTGTTGTGTTAGAAGACGTAGGAGAATTTATCATGAGCAACATGGCTAAAGTCTTGATGGGCAGACCCTTTTAGAAATACATACGCATTAAATATGACATCGCTAAGGGTTGGTCCTCATTCACAGAAATCTTCGAACATAACGCATATAGTGAATGCGACGTTAAAGCAGGTACCTAGGCTCAAGAACTTTAATTGGAGTAAGGTCCCACCACTATTAGAACTTAGGCAAAACGATTTGATGAACGGACTTAGGCATCCCCATGAAAAGCATAATTTATGTACAGGAACTACCTAAACCTAGGTCCCGAATACCAAGTGGATGAAAGTATGAAATAATGGCTCGTTCATGGACACGTGAGCATCCATGAAGACACGCAAAGAATGTGTGACTTCAGACTAGCTACAAGAACTCGTAAAATAAAGAAAATCGCTTCTGGGAGGCAACCCAGATAATTTTACATTTCCCTAATTAGGAGTGTTCATGTGTTTTACCTCGTTTCATATTTGTTTTATCATTGTTTCAACTATATCTGTAGAACATGCTTGTTTATTTTTTAACCTCGTCTTCACTTCAATCAAGGAATTTTACAAACTAATAAGTTTAGGGGGTCTATCCGGTTTTTGAACCAAGTTCAAACATGTTAAATAATTTGTTAAGCAACACCACTAAGATCTACATTCTAGGTTTCGTACAATCATAAATAAACACAATAGGAGGCTTAACCTAGCATGTTAATAAATCAATAACATAGATGAATCAAATAACACATAGACATATTGGATGATTAAATAAACCTTACTTGATTAAAACATGAGTTGAAGGAAGTACAATAGGTTTTTTAGGCCCTAAATTCGTCCCCAACAGCTGCTAAATGAACTAGGGTTCGTACCCTCTTTTTATTCTAAAGTTACACACTCAAAACTCTAAATTCGGGTTTGTATATATAGAAAAATCGCTGTGACAGCGTCGCATTTTAATCGTGACGCTGTCATGAAAGAGAATATTCTAGATAATGGGCTGGGTCGTGTGCTCTGATGCCATCTTGGGATCTCGTGACACCGTCTTGATCATCATTGTGATGGCATTACGTTGTATTTGTGACGCCGTCTCCAGCCACTGTAGAGAAATTCTTGAGCCATGTTGGTGTAGGTCCGTAGTCTTGTCCGTTTCTTCTCCAAATGAGCCCAAGTCACGTGTATTTCCTCCAAATGCCTTCCAAATGCAAAATACCTGAAAAGGAACGATTAAGTACCTATTTTGGGCATAAACACACGATTTAGGAGGTTAAATGACCCTGAAAAAGTGTATAAAATGACACCTCATCAAATACCCCTACACTTGGGATTTGCTTGTCCTCAAGCAAATGGGCTTTTCTACCTAGACAATAACAATATGAGGGGTCATTTTACCTACTCTTTAAAAGTATTTTACAACACAACCTTCTAGACCTCGTAATTAAAAGCACGGAAAGTATACACTAGCACCTCACATAAGTGTTTGGGATTCTCTCTTTCACTCGGGTGTATAATAAATTATAACATAAGGGGGAAACGGAAAATCAACACTCATTACCTGTCATAGCATATAAATTACCATAGGCTTGGTAAAGGATCAAACCTCCACCGCTAGGTGCAAGCATTATTCATTACTATCTAAGAGGTCTTTTTAAAGGGTTGTGAGGTGTAGGTGTAAGATAACATATAATGGAAACGGAAACATATGGGATATATTTGGGTGGCTTTGGGTGAATTTGGAGTGGAAGGGCTAGCTAGTTATTTACACGAATACATACTGGTTTGGTTGCTAAGCCAAGACTCGGACGAAAATGTACAAACTCTACACAACTCTACATCAATCACCTTCTTTTTCTTTTCTCTCTTTTTTTAAATAACATAATACATCACATGAGGTTTATAATACGTACCCCTACACTTAAGCTTTTACATGCTCGATATTTACAATTCATCTAATGACCCAATTTTAGGTGGATCAAAATAACATGGAGATCATTAGACAAACATATGGGGGTATTGACTTAACTTTTATTCCCTATTCTTCCGCGAAATATACCATTAATCCCAATCGTCCCAAAATTGTATTTACAAGGATAAGGACTTAGTAACCGTGTACTCAAATAATTAACTTGGGTTAAATACAATAATGTACTAAAGGCGAGTACATATAAGGTAGGCTAAGGCTTTTTGGGTGTAACGATTGGTTTAAGGGTGACAATGATCTTCATTAATAATCTAGAATCCACCAGAAGATTATGAGAACCATGAAAAAGGATAGGCTTAGAGGGTTATACTAGGGGTATTCTGCACTAAAGGTGAGTGCATGGCAAAGGTGTGGAATAGTTATATGATCGGTGTGACCATCATAACAATTACAGGTTTAAAACATGGGTTCCTAATGCCTCTTATCAAGCAAATCCTGATACTTACTATGTAGTCTCAGGATGCATCATAATAACAAGTTCTAGAATTTAATATACTACCGGTACACTTATATAATTTAATACCGATCTCAATGCTCCAGAAAAAGGTGATGAAGACCACACGTACACATCCGTAACGATGGAATAGACACATGTGACTGCTCACTCCTTAACTCGAGAAAGCTAAATGTATAAACTATCTTGGGTATCAATAACAGATACACGAATTCCTAAAGATATAAGGGCGAACCTTACATTTTTGGGGTGGAATTCAGAGGGTTATTGTGCTAGTCATATAAATTCCTATCCATGAGACGCCATTAATACTCGGTTTTCATCGGTATGTGTCATAAAAAAATTTAAATTTGG
Organism: Tanacetum coccineum; assembly: GCA_026074375.1. NCBI lineage: Eukaryota > Viridiplantae > Streptophyta > Magnoliopsida > Asterales > Asteraceae > Tanacetum > Tanacetum coccineum. The sequence continues at coordinate 21,324 of BQNB010082720.1, forward strand.
GTAAAAATCACCTCTTATGTTAAGTTTCGATATATTACCCATCATTTTAAGGACAAGCAAATGGCAAATGAAAGAATAGTTTCTAAATCTTGTTTACCCCCCTACACTTAAGTTGAACATTGTCCCCAATGTTCTCTAGAAGTACCCGTTGAAACGAATAAAGGGAAAAAAAGAAAAAGAAACTAGTACTCCCTTGGTTTGCTCAATAATAGAGAAGAAACATGCGATAACTGGTCAAATCGTCCTCCAAGAATCATCCAATGAAACTTCCTAAGAACTTCGAAGCTTCTTCTCATCAAATATAACCTATAATCAAAGATAAAGACAACTACACAAAGAGTAAAATGTGCGATAAACCAATATAAAATGTAAATTTAGGGTTTGACTCAATAGATAGGATGAGAGAATTGTTAAACTCATTAGGTTTTTATAGGTTTATAACAGAAGTACACATATATTAAACATTATGCAAGTTTTATTTTCAAAAATAATTAAAAATTTTGAGTTTTCAGGTGCTGGGCATTTGACGCCGTCAGGGTTGTTGTGACCCCGTCACAGGTGTCATGGTGACAGCGTCGCGTGTAAATCATGACGCCGTCTCCATAGTCTGTGAAACGAAATTTTTGTTTTTGATGAAAAATTTCCTACACTTGATTCCATAAGTTAATTCCTGTATAAATGGTTGTGCAAAACCTGAGATTTAACAATTCAATCATATGACTCAAAACTGACGCGAATTAATCTAAACAATTCATTCAACATGTTTGAATTTGGCTCAAAAGCCAGATAAATTCCCCTACATTTATTGTTTGCAAAATACCTTTGATTGATATTAAGACGAGGTTAAAGACAAACAAAGCATGATTACAAGATAATTCAAACATAATAAAACAAACTATGAAGAATAAAACATACATGACACTCCTAATTGCGGGAAAGGTAAATTGGGTTGGCTCCCAAGAAGCACTTTTCTTTATTAACGAGTCTTGTCGCTAGACTTGAAGTCACACGTCCTTACATGAATTCTCCTTTGTTATCCATCATCTCTTTTTCTAACCTCATTAAATGCCTAATCCCCCTCCTATCACCTCCATCCTGCTTGTATTCATCTCCAATAAGCAAGCTCTGGTAGTAATGCATTCTTCTGTGGCCAAAGTTTTCTTCATGGGCGGACGGGGGTATGGAATCGGTGCTCAATCCCATAAGCCATGTTTGCTTGAATACCTCCATGGTGTAGGGCATTTTAAATGTTATTTTCTCATCACCTTGCTTAAACATGACGGTTCCTTCTTCTTCATTGTAGACGAGGTCGGTTTCGTCTATGAAGGGTTTTCCGAAAACCATTTCTTCAAGGTGGCGATCGATAATGCTACTGGTATCTTCTAATATCATGAAGTCGCATTCGTAGGCGAAGCTTCCTATGAAGACTTTTATACGTTTCACTCTTCCTACAAAGTTGCTAATTTCATCGGGTTTTGACGGTTTCTGCCATGATCTAAGCCCATAAGTCATGATTTGATTATATTGATGCCTAGATATGATGTTGATTGGTGATTCTAGGTCTATGTAGGCATGTCTCTTGAAGATGTGACCGATCATGCAGGAGATCTTGATATTGTTTGGGCTTCCGGCTCTTACTTTTGCCTTTACCCACGGGGGTCGAGGATGCTTCAACAGCCATTCGTGATGTGACAATTCCTTCATAGTTGGGAATGAGTTAAAGCTTTCATCATCTTCATCCTCTTCCTCCTCTTCGAATACTTCTTTGACTTCTTTATCTGTTTCGAATTCACTTTCTTCTTCTTCGATCACCTCTTTTGCTTCCATGTCGGTTTCTATCTCATCGTTCTCCTTACCTTGCTCTTTTATCCCTTCACTTCTTCTTACCATATCATCGAGTTCATGCTCGTGTGCGTTGGTGGAAGAGGTGTATTCTTCTTCTGTATCACTGTCTGTACTGAGAATGACGATTGAATTGACGAAGTAAACGCGTTTTGGGGCTGATGGGTTTTTGTTTAGCTCTTTTATGGACGCGGGAGAAAGATATTTTGGGGAGAGCAATTTTGACGGGCTTTTGATTCCTTTCTTTATGAGTTCCTCCTTCCCTTCATGTTTGATTGCTGCAATGCTTTTAGGGGCCATGGAATTTCCTTCATTTTCGAGGGGAGATGCGTCATTGAGTTTTTCAGAGATAGTTTTCCAAAGAAGATTATTTTTTCTAATCATGTCGTCCTGCTGTTGTTCGAGTTTGGGTTCTTAAGGGAGACAGCCTCTTCACTTGGTAGAGGTCGAAATCAAGTAACGCCTTCCAAGCTATATCTGATAACTAGATAGCGAACGAAGATTGATTCGTATATTTAGATTTGAAGGTTTGAGTTGCTCCCATTTAAAAATTTTGGTTGTCCTTCCAAGTGTGTCGGCATCATTTGTAACTCCTTGGTCCTTGGTTCAGATGAACATACTTGCCTCTATTTTGGTATTTCGCATGCGAAGATGCGTAGTCAACACAAGCCTGCTCGGGGCCTTCCATGCAATTATGAGTGTCGTGAGGACCATTGCAGATTTCACATGAGGCAGTGATTTTATTCACTTGAGTAAGCTGTGTTGAAGCAAGATAAGCATCCATCAAGCGTTGGACTTGATTTTTGAGCTCGATTAGACGACGGTCAGATGTACTCGGGCCATCTTGAGGCAAAGTGATTGCCTTGACCGGCTTAGCGAAATCCCTTGGGTCGTTCCAACTTTCGTTATCATAGAGGGCGAGGTCCTCTAATATTGCCCAGGATTCTTCGGGGTTGAGGTCACGAAGCTTACCACCGGCCGATTGGTCAATGGTTCGTCTTGTGACAGGATTGACATGGTCATAAAAAATTTAGACTTGGAGCCAAAGGTCTATGCCATGATGAGAGACTTTTTGGAGTAAGTCCTTGAAACAAGTCCATGCTTCAGATAAAGATTCTCCATGATGTTGTTGGAACATCAGGATATCATTGCGGAGTTTTGCGGTCCTTCCCGGTGGAAAGAATTGAGCAAGGAATCGGGTAGTAAGATCCTCCCATGTGGAGATGGATCCTGCTGGAAGGCGTTCAAGCCAATTGCTAGCTTGGTCGCGTAGGGAAAATTAAAATAAACGCAAGCGCGTTCTTTCTTTATTTTCACCGTCAAGGTCAAGTGAGTCCACAAGTTTAAGGAAATCCTTGAGGTGTTGGTTTGGATCCTCAGACCGAAGTCCATGGAATGAGCATCCGTTTTGCACCAACCGGATGGTGTCGGATTGAAGAGGTACCACGTTGTTCCCTATGGGGAGCTCGATGGTATTCCTATAGCCCTCGTGGCTTGGTTTAAAGTAATCTCCTAGAGTACGGATAGGATTCTCGTCCCCCATGGTGGTTGGCGAGAATGGGTTACGAAACAGATAACACGAAGAAAAGATAGACTACAAGAAAGTTAATATGCGGGAATTAAATCTTACTTGAAAGGATTCAAGCAAGTAGAACTAAGCTAAACTATGATCAATACCTAACTCTTCCCCAGGCGGCGGTGCCAAAAACTTGGTGTGCGGTCGTCGTAGGACTTCTACATGATAAGTTTTACAACTCCCTAGGCAGTGCACCTAATCGTTGTAGTGTAGTATAGGCAAGACTCGGGGTTGTTTATCGTTCACTCAAGGAATAGGTTGAGAAGGCTTGATCACGGTCTAACAGAATTTTAAGAAACGGAAAATCAACACCCATTACCTCTCATAGCATATAAATTACCATAAGCTTGGTAAAGGATCAAACCTCCACCGCTAGGTGCAAGCATTATTCATTACTATCTAAGAGGTCTTTTTAAAGGGTTGTAGGGTGTAGGTGTAAGATAACATATAATGGAAACAGAAACGGATGGGATACATTTGGGTGGCTTTGGGTGAATTTAGAGTGGAAGGGTTAGCTAATTATTTACACGAATACACTTTGGTTTGGTTGCTAAGCCAAGACTCAGACGAAGATCTACAAACTCTACACAACTCTACATCAATCTCTTTCTTTTTCTTTTCTCATTTTTTTTAATAACATAATACATCACATGGGGTTTATAATACGTACCCCTACACTTGAGCTTTTACATGCTCGATATTTACAATCTATTTAATGACCTGATTTAGGGTGGATCAAAATATCATGGAGATCATCTAACAAACATATGAGGGTATTGACTTAACTTTTCTTCCCCATTCTTCCATGAAATCAATACTACCATAAATCCTAATCGTCCTAAAAATGTATTTACAAGGATAAGGATATAGCAACCGTGTACTCAATAATTAACTTGGGTTAAACACAATAATGTACTAAAAATGAGTACATACAAGGTAGGCTAAGGCGATTTGGGTGTAACGATTGGTTTAAGGGTGACAATGCTCTTCATTAATAATCTAGAATCCACCAGAAAATTACGAGAACCGTGAAAAAGGATAGGCTCGGAGGGTTGTACTAGGGGTATCCTGCACTAAAGGTGAGTGCATGGCAAGGGTGTGGGATAGTTATATGATCGGATGTGACTATATACCGAATTATAGTTTAGAACATCGATTAATCCTAATGCCATCTAACCAAGCAAATCCTAATTACTTACTATACGTCCTCGGGATCATCCCAAAAACAATTATTAGAATATAATATACTACCATTAGTACATGAAATAATATCATACCCAATCTCAATGCTCCAGAAAAGGCGACGAAGACCACACGTATACATCCGTAATGACGGAATAGACACATGTGACTGCTCACTCCTTAACTCGAGAAAGCTAAAGGTATAAACTATCTTGGGTATCAATAATAGATACCTGAATTCCTATAGATCTAAAGGCGAACCTCACATTTTTGGGGTGGAATTCTAAGGGTAATTGTGCTAGTCATATAAATTTCTATACATGAGACGCTATTCATAACTCGTTTTTATGTCGGTATGTATGTCCACAAAAAATTTAAATTTCGGTAAAAATTACCTCTTATTCATTTTCGATATAATACCTATCAATTAAGGACAAAGCAAATGACAAATGAAAGAATAGTTTCTAAGGCTTATGTTCCCCCTACACTTAAGTTGAACATTGTCCCTAATGTTCTATAGAAGTACCCGTAAAAATGAATAAAGGTAAAGGGATACAAGGAAAAGAAACTAGTACTCCCCTGGTTTGCTCAATAATGGAGAAGAAATATGCGATAACTGGTTAAATCGTCCTCCAAGAATCATCCAATGTAAACTCTCCCAAGTAATTCCAAAGCTTCTTCTCATCAAATATAACCTATAATCAAAGACATACACAACTACACCCAGCATAAAATGTGTGATAGACAAATATACAATATGAATTTAGGGTTCGACTTGATAAAGCAGTAAAGATAGGATGAGAGAATTGTTAAACTCATTAGGTTTTGTAGGTTTATATAGAAGAATACATATATTAAATGTTATGCAAGTTTTATTTTCAAAAATAATTAAAAACTTTATGTTTTCTGGACCTGGGCGTTTGACGCCGTCAGGGTTTTCGTGTCCCCTTCACAGGTGTCGTGGTGATAGCGTCGCATGTTAATCGTGACGTCATCTCCACAGTCTGTGAAAATGAAATTTTTGTTTTTGATGAAAAATTTCCTGCACTTGATTCCATAAGTTAATTCCTATACAAATAGCTGCATAAAACCTGAGATTTAACAATTCAATCATATGACTCGAAACTGACGCGAATTATAACAACCCGTAATTTTCATCAATGTAATTATCCATCTATTAAATTAGATGCACTGTAATTATCCATCTATTAAATTAGATGCACTGTAATATCCATCTATTATATATATATATATATATATATATATATACCACCTTTTTACAGGGAAATTTTTGCTTTATCTCATTATACAACGTAACTTGCATCTCTAAAGTAAACGAGCTCACGCAATCTCTATCAATGAAATCTCTATCTATGTTTACATCATGTAAACATCCTAATATGTCAAGTCTATATCTTAATATCTTTTTTACCAAGTACATTATTCATTTAACGTACTTTTCAAAACGTTATATCAAAACAAGCATTAAACATTAACGTTTACATCTAAACCCTAATTATATGTAATGTATACATATAAAATGAATGTACAATCCTTTAAAGCATGTGTACAAGTATCAATACGCAACATTTGAATATATTTTCCCTCCTGAATCAAGTTACAACTTTCTAAAGCTTAATGTATAAGTCAATAATGTAAGAAAGTCAAACTAGGTCATTTTACCTCCAAATTCATTCTAGTTTCTTACTACCAATTTAACACAAGGTACAAGCACTTAATGCATGACTTCTAAACCTTAAAATTAAACCCTAATTTATCCTAAAACCCTAAACGAAACCCTAAAACCCTAATTTCACTTTAAACCTAAAGCTAAGCCCTAAACCTTAATCCTAAACCCTAAACCTTAATCCTAACATTAATCCTAAACCATAAACTATCTTAAACCCCAACTCTAACATGAATTAAAACCCTAAAACCCTCACCTGAAATCAAACCAACCTTTTACCCCTTTTTCTTTCATTTTGACCCATTTTTAATCCAAGCTAGCACCCTAACTCCTCAAGAACCTCCATGACATCACCACCATGTCACCAAGCAGCTTACAAGCACCTCTATCACCACCCTTAAGCACCAAGTCTTGCTTTGTCACCTCCTTGTCACTTGTGGTTAGCCGTAACCCTCTAAGACCCCCACAACCTTCCACCCATGCGAAGCTACATCTCCAGTAGCCCTCAATACACCATTCTATGCCTCCATAGATTAACTATCTATAGCTCTTAACCCTTAGCCACCAAGAAAACTTAGGCACCAAGGGTTCTGAACCCTATAAATAGCCAAAACACACACTCTCTTCAATCACACTTCAAATTTCATCATATACTCAAATGGAGTTATAACTCAAACTAAGAAGGATCAAGTGAAGTCCCTAAGCTTAGAATAGAAGCCAATAATCAAGAAAAAGAACCCATGTTGTTACTAGGCGTACGAATCCGAAAACCCCATTTTGACCCATTTTAACTCAAGTAAGCTTAAAATCTTGTTTAATAAGCTTATAATCTGTATTAGAATGTTTATAATACTCTTAAGATCATGTATGAACTCTTGTTTAAGCCTTGAATCCTCAAACCCATGTGTTTTTTATTATAACCCTAAAAACGATCCGTTTTGATTTTCTAGCTAACGAATCCTTTTTCTAAACTTTTGGTACATTAGAACATTTTATTTTAGCTTATTCTAATAAGCTATAACCTGAAAATATCATTTGGAACCCTAAAATAAGCTTGCATGGCTTTTTGGACTTAATTTGTAAATTATTTCCATGCAAGGGGTATATATCGTAACTTTTTGAAATTAATAACTAATGGGGCTGAAAATGTCATTATTCCAAAATATAACTATAAGGACCTATTTTGCCAAGTTTTAAAGTTAAAGGTTTAAACTATATATACTTTATATATAAAGGACTAAACTTGTAAAAGTTTATAAACCAAGGGTATATATTGCCATTTTTTCAAACTTAAAAATATTAAATATAATATTTTTATATAGATTATAAAAATATATATTAATATTATAAAACTTGATTTTATTAAAACCCGACACATTAATCGTTATTAATCATCGATCGTCGCATTATAAAACAATTAAGTTATATATTTAACGTAATTTATCATCGACTAACTTTTGAAGAAACTTAAAATCTTATCATATCACGTTACTAGGGAGCTTCATGTAAGGAGTTTCATTTGGGTATACGTTTTGACGAGTTTGCTGGATTTACGATTTAAAGTGTCCTGGCTCCTCAAACGTTTACTACATGACCTCTGAATTATGATGGCCCGAACAGTGATACAATATTTC
>BQNB010082721.1:0-29244 GCA_026074375.1 Tanacetum coccineum
TGTACAGGTGGGACAGAGTCGGCCGGAGCTGGGTGCTCCTCCTCCTCCTCCTCATCCTCATCCTCGTCCTCATCCTCATCATTGGCATCATCTCCGAAAGGCTCCTCCTCCTCCTCATCATCATCATCATCCCTATCAGCAGGGTAATCAGCTGGATCCTCCTCGGGATCCTCATCGTCCTCCTCCAGCTCCTCCTCCGGATCAGACTCAGGAACATATCCTGGTGAATCTGTAGTGGGTGAGGCAGCAGCAGGTAGTGGCAGCTCCTTGGCCGGGAGTATCTCATCCTCCTGTGGTATGTACTCAGGGTACATTGACCCAGGAACAAAGTCCAGTGGGGGAGGTGACTACGGCTCCTCGGGGCCAGGTATGTAGTCAGGCGATGGTGAAACCTGATAAGCAGCCATTATTGTAACATTCCATATTTTCAGGTCATTTATGACGTCATCTATTTTACTAATTATTTTTTTTTCTCGTACGCGTTTACTTTTATTTTTAATAGTTAAGTTAAATCGCGTAAGTTAAAAATTATCGTTTAGCGTAAACGGACACCAAACAAATAAATGTTTACATCAAGCAAGTGTTAAGTAATTATTTTGAGTATAATTATTAACTTTGTTTATTTTATTTTTATTGGTTACGTAAATTGATTACGTTTCGCGATAAAAATACGTTTAGGCATACCCGGAACCACCAAAACTTTTCTACGCTTCAACAAATACCCACATTTATACCCAATACATAAAAGTTACAAAAATATATCATATATATCATACATGGGACGAAATTGTAGCAAATTATACAAAGAAATATAAGAAAAATCTTTCAACTAGTCTTTGTACATCTTTTGCTCATTAAATCTTACCATACTTTGTTCCCTTTTGACCATAGTCTTCCTTAAGACCATGAGATGTGTTTTTGACTAACTATTGCATTCTTTTTGACCAAGACTTACCATATATACATGCATACTAGAGATAGGAACTCATACAAGTAAAACACTTAACTAGAAAATCAAAAACTCTCCATTTCTCTCCTCTCTAGCTCACGGCATACCACAAAGACCATACTCAATCCATACAAAATTTTCTACAAACATTTACACACATTCCTACAACATATCTAAGATACCTCAAGGTGATTTGAAGCATTGGTTAACCATTTAAAAGGATTAAGCAAGATTAGGGTTTTTATTAGAAAACTAGGGTTTCAAGAGTGCAAGCTTTGGTTTTATATCTAAACAAGGGTTTAGATACTTTGGTTCATCACACTACATCTCATTAAGGTTATCTATAAACCTTTATGTCTTTACTTTTATCATTTTTATGTGTTTACATGTTCTATATAACTAAATCACCATTTAGGGTTTTAAACATGTTAAATGGATAACTTACTTGTGGTTATGATTTTGAACACTTTTACATATGTTGGGTAGTTGATAATATCATGGAATAAAGGAATTATAAGTATGGTAACATGTTTGTTAAAGTATAAAAAGTTCAAGTATAAACTTGTAGTTAAAAAGTATATAAAAACAAAGTTATATAAATAAACCCCAAAAGATATATAGGGGCTGTTTTGGTTCATATTTTGTAACAGCTAGATTATACTTTATAAAGATAGTACGTCTCATGACGATTCCAAAAAGATAAGAAACTCGAAAAACGGATTAATAACGAAAAAGATACGGTAAAAACAAGTTATACGTTAATAAACGGATCATAAAAAGAAATATTATAAAAATTAATCCAAATAGCAAGATTTGGCATTTTTAACAAATTATACATATTTTTAGGATTCCAAAATGATAAGAATCGTAATTTTTCAATTAATAACGACCAGTTTTATGAATTTTCGCGAGTCTTACGCCGACAATTAAACTTTTATAAAACTATTTTTATAAATGTTAACTGTTCCAATGACAGAAATAATTTATTATTATGTAAAACCTCAAAAATAAAGTAAAAACTTTCAATTACGAGAACGTACTCGAAAGAATCGCTAAAAACGGAGCTATAACGAATAAAATATGACGTTTACGGGTTTTACGATAATTAAAACTATAAAAAATAACTTTATAACGGTGTGAACAGTAAAAATACGTTCATTAGAGGGACAAAAAATATGAAAAAAACAAATTATGATAACTCGTTCCTAATACGAAAGTGCGTGGGCATAAGAAACGTCAAAAATCGGACTTAAAAAATAAAAATGCGATGTATACGCCATTTTTTACTAACACGGTAATATCTAAAACGTTTTCTTACTTATTAAAAACCCAATTTACCAAAACAATTAATGGTTGATTGACACTATAAAGACCTATATTGGTATTTAAGCATAGAGCCTATCTTACTAGGGATTTTCAAAATGAGGCCTCTGCGTGGTGGCGTATCGACGAGTATGATGGTTTTACGATTTAAAGGTCCATAGCTCCTCATAAAAACGTTCACTACAATGACCTCCTTAATTATGATACCCGAACGATAGTATATAGCTATACACCTATAAAAAATCAAAGTTTTTTAGTACTTTAAACGACCTAAATTGGATTAGTTGCCTTCGATTCTCGCGACGCATTATACTATTGTGATACTTGTTGTTACCATTCACTCAAGGTGAGTTCATAGCCCCACCTTTTCCTCTTTTAAATTGTATATCTTAAACTGTTTTCGGGGATAAAATTAACTGCTCGATTTACTACATAAACTTATTGATTTCTTATACTAAGCGTTACATGATAATTTTTATAACTAAGTTTGTTTTGTTACTACAATGATTTAAGATCGTGAATACCTATATTATATAATTCACGGTAGGAATTATATACTTGTTTATTTTTCATATGTAATATATATACGGAATATATTACATGCTTTGTTTTTACTTATCGATTTATTTTATTTAACCAACCACCAAACTATTACAACTTGGAAATCTAAATCTTTATCAACGTGTCGCGTTGATGTAACCATTCATCGGAAAACCCAAATTCATCATCCTAGGCTAGTGGGTCTTAGCCGTTAAGTTAAGCTGCATCTTCTGGTCGAGCCGTTTCGTTTTCCGTTTGTGCTTTGCTTAATATGTGCATCTCTGCCAGATCGTTCTTCATCATCAATGTGAGTTCATAGCCCCACCTTTTCTCTTTTAATGGTTTTCTTAAACTGTTTTCGGGGTGAGAATACGTGCTCGTTTTACTACATAAACTTATTGATTTCTATACGTAAGCGTTACATGATTATTTTTACTAAAGCTTGATTTGTTTACTACATGATTTGAGATCGTGAATACCTATATTTGAAACCGTGAATTTTAGACATGATTGTTTTACTACGGACACAAGTGTTTACAAAGTGTATGCTATCCAGATTACTGCCTGAATATTATTGCTAAGTTACCTTATTGCCGTGAAGTCCCTATTTATCATGAACCGTTAATTGCTATTGTAGTAAGCGCGAGTGTTGTGGATAGATCTATCGGGACTGACAATCCCCACCTTTCCTTGGGTCACTAGTTTGATCAAGGTGCATTTAACATTGAGAGGTGTCCGGGTGTTGGCAAGCATCCTATATTCCGATTGGGGCAAAAATCTAGTTAAGGCTTCGGTGTCATGAGCTTAGTGCAATAATACCTGTTATATATTTAGACTTGGTGAATGTGTTTCCCTTGTCTACCTTACTTGTTTTGGACTTCGGAATACGTACTTAGTCCACCATTACTTCGATCTTGTGGTCCACTACTGAACATTACTAGATTTATTAAATCACTACTTGGATTTCGGATGGATTTCGGAAATAACACTTTTAAATGTTGTAACGCTACTTTTCTTCTGAAATATTTCTTAAATTATTTCAATACTGCTTTTTACTTAAACCTATGAATTCACCAACATTATTGTTGACGTTTTAGCATGTATTTTCAGGTTACTATTTTGCTAGTGGAGCATTGGGAGCATTCGAGTCGCGCGGATATATATTTTTGAAGGCTTAATAACTTGAGTACTATTTGACAAACGTTTTGACAATGTTTTCTAATACATTATAAATGGAACCTATTTAACTCTGACATTTTTAATTAAATTGAATGTGACATTTTATTAAACGTCTCTTTTGAGGTCGTTTTCTGTGACTTGTCCCTTGTGCCTTGAAGTCGCACCCCATTGTTACCATTCCGCTGCCGTCCGATTTTGGGGGTGTGACAGTTGTTGTCGTTATCCTATCATTAAAGCAGATAATAACACCATTTGACCCCATGGAATTAAAACAATCAGCTATCCTCGCATAATATTTGAGACTAAATTACTTCCGAATCAGTTCAATCACAATCAGGTGTCACACGCAACCATAGATTTCATGTTTTTGATTTCAATTTTTTTAATTTTGACATTAGGGTTTATGTCAAAATTGGGGGTTTTGTTAATTTGGTTTTTCCGAATAATTTTTTGCAGAGATTAAAACAAAATTAACCTCAAGAGATATCAACATCCTTTATTTTGTTTCATTATTGCTTGGTGTTAGGGGTTATAACTGATAATTGTCATGTACCATCTTATTGCTTGGTGTTAGGAGTTCATGTGATTACTTGATCACAATATATCAAGGTATTCCCTACACTTTTTTGTTTATCAATCCCATTACTATGCCAATGATTTTAGTTAGACATCAATGTTTTGGTTTGTTATCTTAATTCTTTTAGGAAACAACGGATCTTGGTAAAAATGCAAGAGAATTGAAGAAAGCAGCCGATGCACTTCATAAGGAGGAAATACGTGGTTTAAAAGGAAAGAAATGGTGTAAAAACATGAAAGTTGTAACTGCTCTTTTTTATTAACAAATTTGTACACTTTAGGTTTGAAACGAATTTGTGTTTAACTATTTATAATTTTATATAAGTTCTTTAAATTTATAAAATTTTGAGTTGAGTGTTTTGCTTTCAGGCCCAACGGGTTTGGGTCTAAGTTTGGTTTCGGGTTTGATTAGTTTTTAAAACTGATGTGTGTATGTTATTTCTCTTCAGATTCATAAAGGCGTATTCATAGCATATGGGTTTACAAACAAGGGCGTACCTTGAACTGTGTGTACAAACCAGGTGTGTTATTTTAAAATTAGATGATTATTGTTGACATCCGTTTCGTTATATGTTAGGTTAATAAGCACTGTTCGAGAATATGAACTTTAGTTTAAAGCTATTAGTGATGTTGTAGACATAATGATGATAGATGGCCTTTGCTTTTGTTATTTATCTTAATCATATTAACACCTCCTGTGCTTCATGTTTTTTAATACCTAGAACCTCAATGAATTAAAACCTTTAAACTGTCTTAAACTATGTTACGACTGAGGTTAGACGCTTACGTTACTTTCTGCACTGTGTCCATCTTGACATTTTGATTACTCAGACGCAATTGCCATATTAATAAGGACATCCAAGGCTAAATAACACAACTGCTCATAAGCTCTAATGACTAATCACATGCTCAGCTCATGATCTGTATATTTTGGATATACTTTGCCTGCATTATCTATTTGCAGACGTAGTCATTTGGTAGCAATAGAATCAGCAAGAGCATGTCCATTTATTATGCCAAAGTGTGAAAGGGAAACAAAGAAACATACCAAGCCTTCTGTAATCTACTTCTTACTTTCTCCTAATCTTAAGTTTTATGTATCTCTCGAACTCTACATTTGAATGATAAATCTCGACACTGTTGTGTGTGTTAGTTAAGAATTGAATCACAACCTCTTAGTTTGTAGGTCACTTTGATACCACTAGACTAATAAGTCCTATGCGTATTGGTGTACGTATTAAGTACATTGTTACATTTCCATCTTATTTGTTTCAGGTCTCATTAGTATAGGAACTTACAACAGTCAGTTATTGCAACAGACAACCAATGTTTGGGGATGTTTAGAATTTCTAAAAGACCACCTGGACCTAAGGGACTTCAATCAGTCAAAGAGTGCTTTCAAATAGATGTGAACGGTATCCTCACAGTCACAGCTGAGATATTATCAACAGGTCCGACCAAAAAACTACCATTATGAACGAAAATGGACGACCTTCTAAGGAAGAGATTGAAAAGAGGACAAGAGATGTTGAGAAGTACAAACTGGAGGACCAAGAATACAAGAATAAAGTGCATGCACACAATGCATTAGAGGATTACTTATATGAAGTTGGAAATAAGATGAATGAGTTCAATATCAAGAAGAGGGTGCACCCAGAGAGCTTGAAGAAAATAGAAAATGCTATAGCGGAAACGACTGACTGGCACCACGACAATGGCACTACATCTGCTGAAGAGCATTTGAGCAAGAAGGCTCACCTAGAATTTGTTTGCAGGCCATTGTTTTAGGTATCAGATTCTGGCTGTTGAACATAGGAATCTAAGCTTTTGGGTATCTTTTGGTTCCACTTATGATTTTTTTTATTTAACTTTATGTCCTTTTTGACTCTTGATCCAACGTGATGTACGATCCAGTTAAGTGGATACTTATGTTCAATGTTTAAGTTTGGAGACAATTGATGGATGCTAATATTTCTATTCCTATGTCTCATTTTGATTTGTTCTCAAGCAGGATTCGTTAAGCATATTATGTAATGCTTTAAGTGGTTCATTTAATGTAACTTGATGTTATTTTAATTTCTAGCTTTGTGTTAAAAGTGGGTGCGTTAAGAGGGCGTAATCCAACGTCTACCAATTGTACCAAACGAGTGCAAGTGTTAAGATTATATTAGCAGGGTTTAAAGTGAAATTGTATAATTTATAAAAAACACAAAAAAAGTTAAGTTTTAGAGAAAAACGAAAGTTTAATTTTTATCGAAAAACAAAGCCCGTGCATCGCACGAGTCATAATGTAAATTCATAATAATGTTAAGACTCATTTAACGAATTTAAAATATTACAAGTGAATTTATCTCGAGCTTAACCCTACACTTAACGGTTATGTTAGATTTTAGGTTAACTCAACTTAAAATTTTAATTATTTTATACCTACTTACCTAAACATTACACGTCACGTTTCACTTACATGCACCAGCATACTTACACCTCCCCAACGCACAGAAATCGTACGCAATCAACAATTAGATACAACCCATGTGCAACGCACGGGTCTGCATGCCTAAGTTAGCATACTTTATTCAAACACAGTTAACATTTCACAAAAACATTACGCAATCAAGAATTAGACACAATCCGTGTGCATCGCACGGGTCTGAATGCCTCGTGTTGTTATAAAAATACAACATATATATGCACAAGATTATTATTATCAAAATGAAAGGACGAAGACACATATTTTTTCAATGTTGTTATGTGCAACTAAATACACATCTTACATTATATATAACAAGATAAAACAATGTCACCTCATGCAACTTAAATGCCACATAATCACCAAAGAATGCCACCAATGCAACAGTTAATGCCACCTCATCACCAAAGAATGCCACATATGCAACAATTAATGCCACATATGCATTCAAGAATGACACTTAGACATTTATGTGTCCACGTGTGCATTCATTTTGTCACGTATGCATGAGTGGAAATCTTGGCAATAAATTGGTGATAAAAAGGCTTTGACAAGATTTGAATCCGGGATAATGAAGAAATAGGCAAAGCCCTTAACCACTAGATCACGACCCGGTTTGTGTTTTGATTTGGAAAAGCAAAACAATAAAGGCTGGGATCGGTAACTAATTTAATGCACTATGACTATTTCAAGTCAAATATAAACGCATAATGCATAACTCATTTTGAATTCAAAACCCTAAAAATTAGGCCATTTCTGCTTGATCAACAACACCAAATCAATCAGTAACGGAAACATATCAATTATCATGATACGATACAATCAATACCAATTCAAGTTCAACATTTCAATTCACAGCCAATATTAATATAAAAACCTCCACTCAATCGTATGACGCCAATTCAAAACCTCCACTCAATGATAAAATCACTCCTATGACGTCAATCCCATAACCACGATAGATTATCACATAATGGATTCAACAAAAATCAATCATGTCTATGAAAACAGGTTTGTGCTTTTCGTGCTTTTTATATTTGCTTTAAAATTAATTAATTGTGACTTGAAATATGGCTATTTTTTCTATTAAATGATACAGGTTCATGTAAATTTTGATTTAGGTTTAGACGAGAAAAACCCTATTTTATTAGGTTTGTTAAGACATTACACACGGGTTGATATAAGCAATGAAAAGGCCTCGCCTTGATATGCGTGTTTCTGCTTTGGTAATTTAAGGCGTCTCTTAGTAGTTTTGTGTTCAGGTATATTTTTAGATAAAGAGTGTTTTTTTAGTTCAAATCGAGCAGGATTTAATGTTATGGAATATTGCGATAAAAATGTAGGTGAATGTTATGGTTTGAACTTTAGCTGGAGGCGAATAAACTAATAAGGAGGTAATTGCAACTGCGATATCAGGTACCGGAGCTAATGCAACTATATGGAGATAGGTTTGTATGTTTTTATTTTATTTTATCTATAACTGCTATGATGAAATTTAGCGTTGTTAACTAACTGCTATCATGAAACAAAAGAAATGACTACTTCACCAAGTGGGTCAAAGTCCTAATGATTTTTTTGGTTTTTCTTTAGGAATAATAACCACTTGAGTGTATTGAAGTTTCACGAAAGCATGCTCTTAAGATGTTTTCTGATAACAAGTTTAAGGTAAAGCTTTTTCTATCTAGCATATTCTGTAATTTCAGCTAATTGATGTTTGCATCACATCTTAATAAAATCTCTCAATTACTGTTATTATCATGTTAAGATCAGTAGCGATGTTAGTTGACAGGTTAGTAATCACATGTTGTAAATGTATTTAAGATCCATTGGAAGTTAGTCATTTTATGTAGTTTCTGAATTTAATATCCTTGTAGCAATCGGATACCTGAAGTTGCTCTAATGGCACAGTCTTATCTTCCCAGCAAGGTTTTTGAAATTGTAACTCTTTAGAGAAAAGACCTTAAGAAGGTTAATTATGTTATTCTTACTATTTGTGCTTTGGCCGCATTTGTGATTGTAAGCAGGTTCTATCAGATGAAGCAGACCTTGATGAACTGACAAGAAGTCACAAGGTACCTTTTTAGGATTATTGTTCAGTATACTGACATACATCTTCATTTGTCACTTTTGTGCATTGACAATAAAATGGATTTATAATAAAATTTTTATTTAAACTCACAGTAGAAAACACTGAAACGTACCAATGTTATATTTGGAAGAGTGAAATGTATACACGTCAACTCAGAGTTTCCTCCATTAGATTAATAATGGTATATTTCATTCTATGACCAGAAAAGTAGAATAAACCTTATGACCATGTTAAGTTTTAAAACTTTGAATCGATTATTTAGTAAATTTACTTTATTATAAAGTTATGCAATCTTATTGACCCATGCACCTGATGGTCTATGTAATTGTTGGATTGCTGATCAGCAGAAGTTACCTCATAATCGAAAAGGCGAAACATGTTATGAATTTATGATCACAGAAATCTGAGAGTCGTGTAAACACTTTCAGATCGAAGTATTTCGATGGTTCTATCAAAATCTTAAATCGGATAAAACTCAGATTATAAAATGAGAATGTGTTTTTGATTTTATGAAACAGAACCAGAGATTGTGATGAATATATGACCAACAAAACTGATTTTCCGGGTTATAACTGCATAGCAGTTAGTTTAACTACCAAACCAGTTAAATAAAAGGGGCCAAAAAAACAAGTCCATATCCGGGAATTTTATTTCCAAATGCATTTTTTAACATAGCACTTTATACCAAATAAGCTCGACCCCAGCCAGGGGCTGCCGCCCCTTGGACCCTGCTACCAGGGGCGCTGCCCCCGGACCCCCGTCACTCGGGGCTTCCCCCGAATGATAATCATAATAACACCATACAAGTGTGCACTCCGCACAACCCCGACTTGTTGAACATTTATCATGATTACACATTGGTCAACCAAGTCAATCCATTACACTTAAATCATATTGGTGACGCAAAATCACCAACAAAACATCAGATAATGAAGGTGCACATGGATGTTCGCCTTCATTTTGTGATACAACTTAGAGTATGTGTTTATTTTAGTGGCCATACAATGGATAGGTAACTACTTTCCACTAATTATTACATCTTCTTACATTGTTCAGATATATAAAGCTTTTTATTGATCTAATTATCAGGAAAGCTACAACTGCAATGATGTGTATGAACTGCTTGGAAATTCAGCCTGTTGGACCTATTTGCTCAACACCATCTTGCAAATGGACTTACGATGGCAAAATACTGTTGCAACTATTGCATATTTATTGACAAAGAAAGGTGATTAAACTATTCTTAAAGTTTTTGCTACTAACAGGTCAAACTGGCCGGGTCGTAACGGGTAACTTAATAAGTCAAAACCAGGAAGGTCCTATATTGGGGTTACCCGCACATCGCATTAATTATTTTTTTCCTCTCTCGTTTTTTAAAACTATATAACTACTTAGGATGTTAGTGATGATTACAAGACATGTATTTCTACAATAATAATCTTAGATATTACGAGTAAATAATAACAATATAGGAAGTTGTCTTTATCAAACATAGACCAAGTGCCATTCAATTTGTATGTCCCAATCTAGCTGAAATTTTTGACTTGCATGTTTGAGATAAATCATAAAATACAATCTAATTTGTCTCATGCTTAGATAAATGGATTAAAATTTCCTGATTGGAACTTACCTGCAAAAAGCTTTTGATTTCTATGAGTAAAATTTATTGTGATCCTTTTACAGGCCCAATCAATATCAGTGGCGAAAACATGGCTATAGGAAGTTTGGGTATGTAGGAAGGCCGGTATGGTAGTTTGAAGTCTCACGATGACAAATATCTTTTGGTTGTCTCAAAGGATCTTCAGTAGTCACTCTTTTCTATAGACCGGACATGTACTTAGACCCTTTTGGATTTATAAAGAAATGCAACAACAAAAACTTTAATATGGCATTCTGATCTAAATCTTTTAGATCAAGTTCCTTGATGGCCTCATATAGAGGTGGAAAAATTGACAGGTTGGGTAACACGTTCTGGTAAAAGAGAGTTTGTTGCAATGAAAATAGGACACGTGAGGCCAAGACGAGGACGTGGCTTAAGATTCTATCAAATCAGAGTATGAGGTTAATGACCACGAACAACAGTCATAAAGAGGGCATATATGCTGCTAAAACTTTTAAGTGAATATTTGTTAAGCAGTTAATCTGGCACATTCTGTCAATTTTAGGTAACTTTATAGTTCGAGATTATTATTTATAAGCTTCTTAGTTAGTATTGACACCTATTTGAGCCATTGCCAACCAATCTTATTTGCCTATTTTTGCCTCTTTCAGTTTTGTTCCAAAACTTATAACATGCGATTTGCCGCTTGTGTTCTTTTTCTTATTCTTGAAACTCAACATTTGCTACTACAATTTTTTTAGTTAGCTGATAGATCATTAACTGCATTACTACAGCTAGACTTGCACATTCAAATAAGGTTCAGTTGCATTCCCCATAACCATTGCAATGTGTCCAGGATGGAAGGAAACATCAATGCAAAACTTAAAAAAAAACCCGCATATCCATTGAAGGTTTTGGTCATATAATATCTATTTCTATTGATAGTTTTTTTATCAGTTTGTCAATTAAACTCCTAATGCCACAATATTAGAGTGAGTGTTTTGACCAGAATTATGATACAGGAAGATAAAAATAGGAGCGATCTCTATGGTATGCCATCTCCACGGAATTCTAAAGTTGATTTGAGTTACGAGGAACCAACAGAAAGCTATCTTCACGGAATTCTGATGGTATGATACAAGTGATAAGAGATAGTATGTGTTTACATAATTCGTTTTGTAATTAGCAAAAAGAAATCGCCTGTTAACTATTAGACATGGAACATAACCCGAAGCGACCCATTCCTAAAAAGTGTTTGGAATTGCTAACTCTAAACAAGTTATTTCTAAATCTAGCTCTAATTCTGCCTCTTACAGTACTTAGAAAGTTCCTGTCAGAATCTGGCTCTAATTCCATTATTTGGACTTTAACATCTGATAAATCCTTGAAGGCTTTCTTTGGGACCTTGCAGAAAAACCCTCTGATAAAACCTTGCTGATAAAACCTTTAGAATCGTGACACGTTTTATTTGTAAGGTAAAGATAAAGATAACACCTTGCTGCTAATCACTATCGTAATGTGGTTTGTTTTTAAGTTTAAGATAACACCTTGCTGATAGCAATTGTGTTAGATGACACGTCACACATTTGTATCTTTATTGTATCTATATTGGGTCACCGTAATATACAAATGGCTTGGTCCGTTATTTATTTTTATCAGCCCACTATTTGTTTTCTATGTCTTAGGTTGTCAAGTCAAGTCAAGTGGGTTGGGTAATATTTCAAAATACAGGTTAAATCAAGACAATATTTTTCTATTTCAAAATACATGTTGACCGACCCGTACATAAAAATAAATGAAATGTTAATTATGAGTTTGATAATGTTATAACAATGTTTTAGCAGGTTGTATAGATTATAACAAACTTGTAGTAACTTTCAAGTTTCAGCCAGTTGACCCGTTCCCCTTTATGCTAACAAAATTTCTTTTTACCCATTTAGATGGGGGTGACCAATATAAATATATTCATCACTAGAAGGCCGAGAATTATTACTTTAGCAATATGTTATTCAATGTTAGTTTGGCCTTCACATAACTGTTTTTATCTTATAGTTGAAAACGGGTCACATGACATCTCACTATTCCATGTCATGTATATATTTCAGCAGGTGGAATTTTCATGATACTCAAGACTTCAACTAGATATCATGTTCAAAGTTTGGGGCCAGTGACATGATGCGCATAACCGACGTGTATGGAACCTTGGTTTAATCCGATTTACGCAGGTTGGCGTACAACTTTGAAGCTGTAAAAGAAAGATATATATGATTTTTGTTGATATATTCTCAAATTTTTAATTTTAATTGTTGTATGATAAAAAAACGACTGAGGCGAAAAGAATTAGAGACGAACTTGCGATATTCTTGTGGTTGTGAAATGTTACCACATACTTTTAGAGAAAGATCTGTTAGTTTATGTGCTCAACATGTACTTTGATGAACCGAAAAGGTAATAAGTTCAATGAGCAACTTTGCCAATCAATTTGTTTCTTATAATATCTCAATTGCTGACATGGATTGCAGCTTGTGTTTTGCTGCTGTTGCATGCCATTAACCTATTATACATTAGCTGAACACACGATGATACAAACTTTGAATCCGACATGTATTTTTACGACATGTATTTTTTGCTGCGTTTTGCTGTTGTGGGGATCATAAGGTATGTAATACGACATGTATTTTTTACAGTTACGAAACTAGATCTTGAAACTATTAGAACATCTCAAGATGATTCAGATTCTGAATCCAAAAATTTACAAATAGTTGATTCACCAACCACAATCCAACCCAAAAAGGAAAGGAATCAATAGCAAATGGTTTATGTCGATGGTGGGGATAACGACGAAACAAATGATGAGGTGTTGCTGAGGGTGCGGATAACGATGATAGATGTGCTGATGCATCAGCTGCTTCTATGTCAGCACAACCAACGACAAACACCTTTGCGGAAAAGGGCACCCAAAACCATTGCGTGACAGATTGTGGTGTCCAGACACAAGCCGAACAAGCTCAATGACAACAATGGCCCTTGGGCTATACTCAACATGTATTTCTAATTGCATTGTATATAGGTGTTGTTTGGGATTTGCTTATTAGAATTACAATAACTAATTTTAGGGGTTGTTTGGGATTTGCTTATTAAGATAGCTACTTATTAAAAATACCAATTCCTGAAAAGCAGCGATTCATGTGGTTGGATCAGGTGTACCCAATGCTTAATGAGATCAAGGTAAAGCAAGGTGCATTTCATAAAAATTAAAGCTACCAACTTTTATACTTTAGAAACTTCACCTGTATTATGTATTTGTTTTTTGTATCTACATCAAGCCAATAAATGTTTAGAAACATTAATTTCTTTTCGTTGTTAATGGACCCAACAAATGTTTTACGATGTTTATAATTGCTCAACCGTTACTTAATTTTCTCTTTGGATACTTATAAGGCTCGCCCGCCCATCAGGCGGGCTATGAAACTATATGACGATTTGTTTTTTTATCTTTGATGGACACGTCATGTAAGTAAATCATTTGAAGAAACATTTTATTACCAATTAAAAAAATGCAAACGACATGCATATAAAGAGGGTGTTGTAAACAAAAGGACATAAGGCTCGCCCGCCCATGAGGTGGGCTATGAAACTATATGACGGTTTGTTTTTTTGTCTTTGATGGACACATCATGTAAGTAGATCATTTGAAAAAATATTTTATTATCAACTACTATATGATGATTTGTTTTTGTCTTGGATAAAAAAATGCAAACGACATGCATATAAAGAGGGTATTGGAAACAAAAAAGTCCGTGCGCTTAATTTAGTAGTGGGTACATTTTTTAAAATTCGAATCAATTCAAATTTGATAAGTTATAAAAATTTAAATTGTTAATGTATTATTATGGGAATATATATAGAATTTTAATATTTACCCACATGAATACTAAAAAATAGATGAGAATATTGTTTGACTTTAAATAAGCGTTTTACTTTTTTTTAAAGATTTTATTGTAAAAACTAATCTGGAATTTTGATTTTGTTTAAGTTGATGTGTTAAAATGAACCACATAATAGTAGTTTTATGAATTGTTGAAAATATCAAAGTATTAGTAGAATGCTTATTAAAAAATAATATAGAATGGTTTAATATGAACGTTTGTGATACTAATAAGTAACATAATGTTTATAACAAATTTTAAACTGATGGATCAATAACTATGATCTATGATAACAAACAAACAATGTTTATAACAATACTAAACATTGTTAAGATGCATACAACAATACGCCTAAGAGAAGTGACTTCCATAATTCAAAGAAACACCTTTGTATGCACTAAGGTGTTCATTTACGAACCTTCAGTTTTGACATTGCATATCATGTACTCCTTTCCTCTCCAACAACCATACAATACATTCGTAGTTACGATTCTTCCAAAAAAGAATATACATTCGTGTTAGTTTTTACATTGTATATCATGTACTTCTTTTTGTATACTTTGTAATGACGGATACTTCATTAAGTTTACTTTGTAATGACGGATACTTCATTAAGTTTTATTTCCTCATATCGGATTGCCATTCATTTGTTTTTGTTCTTTATTCACTCTATAAATATTTTACGATTTTCGTAATTGATTAATCATTACTTTATTTATTCCTTGGATACTCACAAGACAAGCCCGCCCGGGCGGGCTTTGCAAATAGTAATGTATAGAACAAGATTACTAAAATTTCAGTTAAACCAAGTCAAATCTTTTGTACAACAAAAATCTATACAAATATCAATCGATATTAACACATAACGAAAAAAATTATATAAAACTCATGCGTGCATGGGTATTATATCTATTTAACTATTAAAAAGTTAATATAATTTTATTTTACCGAGAAAATTCCCCTTTACCCAAAAAAAAGTTAATATAATCTTTAAAAAAAATAAACGATACAAAATCATGAATTTATAAAATTGTAACAATATTTAACTTCAAAACAAAATTATTCAAATATTATTACCCGTTATACTATATGCTCAGATCACGAGTTAATGTAATCGGTTTGTTGATTAAAAATTAAGATATAACTATTCCGAATAAAAATATTAAGAGTAAAAAGAATCTCAAATTCGAATTGTAAGAAAATTAAAGTGAGTTTACATTAATTTACACGGAGCAAAGTAAAAATAACATAATAAAACGTGTAAACATTAGATGTTTAAAAAAAACATACAATCTGCTTAAAATCACAATATTGAAATATTAGTTAATTCATCCTTTATGTCTAAGTCCCGTGCGTGCACGGGCATTAAAACTATCAACTAATAAGTATTGAGAAATTAAAAAAAATGCCACATGTATCTTTTAACCATAGATTAAGTCAAAGTCAAACAATCCAATGACTATTATCCTACGTATCTTATTTTAAGTTGTTTTATTTCAACTCATTCCATGTAAACAAACATGATTGGCGATCTATATGACGAGAGTTTGACAATCATAATATATTAATTAATGAATTTTTATTTGTTTGCTTATACATGCCAATTATAATCATAATATATTAATTAATGAATTTTTATTTGTTTGCTTATACATGCCAATTATTTGTACCTTTAAAAAACATGAAAACGCTTTTGCTTAATGTATTTAATTATAGACGTGTATTACTTGGGGTTTATGAACAACCATGGTTGGTGATCTGACATGTTGGGGGGTTTTATAAACAATATTATCAACAAAAAATGAACGTGTTGACAACATTAATGATCTGTTGATTGACAGATTTCCTGGCTAAGCGGAAGACGACACAAACTATTTCTATCCTTTGGAAATCTTAAACTCGCTCAACGTGAGCGGATTGCCCCCTCATTACTTGCGTTTGAAAATTGGATATCAGATTATTTTTTTAAGGAATCTCGATTCGGCAAATAGTTTATAGATTATTCTTTTTTACGCGACAAGTAACGTGCATTGTTAGTTATTATCTCATAATTGAAGTAATGTTTTGTTTTCAGTTCCACTACATGTTTTTATATGTTCCTTGATACATGTTAATAATTTTTTATCACATGTTACAGGCGTTTGCAATTACATTTTGATATTTTCATGTTCAATTTTGAACGTTACACGAAACACTTACCATAATAGCACATATCGTTAATTGTATGCCGCTAGGTATTTTCCGCCGCTATGCGCGGGTACTCGCCTAGTTTCATACATGTGTGTCTGTTGCTAGGTTAATAAAACAGTAAACTTGAATTATGCACAAACGTTATAAAAATGTAGCATTACTCATATTAAACTAACAAGTGCTAATGAATTTGCAAACTTGTGGCTAGCAGAAGCAAGGTCGCCACCAACCTATAGTTGTGAGATCAAGTCGTGATATGGACAAAATGAGATAGTAGAGTAGTCTTTGTACGTGTTTGCCGTTCGAATAAAAGAACACGAAGAAGATTTAACAGTTTATTATATATATATATTTTTATAATTTATACCTACCTATTATTCGCAAACCCGTACTTGACCCGAGATGGGTCCTCAAAAGATAATTTCTTTAGTTTGCAGTTTCTACTGTATAGTGAAAGAGGTGTGACTGATTTGAACGGTGGTACGATTCCAAAAGAAAAAAAGATAATAAACGTTTCTTTAAATTTCTCACTAGAATGAACTAATTACCAACAAAATTAACAAATATGGCAGATGTGTACATACCAATGTTATATAGTGAGAACATAACATACAGAACAAAATAAAATTAGATCCTGAACTTGGGCAGCTGTATCTGCAATTCTAAAACAGCTTTCAAAATTTTCATCCTGCATACAAAAGATTAAAACATGTAGTAATTTAGTACATTTGAGCAAAATACAAGATACATTGAAACACAAGATACAGCTACCGGAAAATGAGAAATTAACCTATTTCTGACATTTGAGCAAAATTATTTATACTATCATATAAAAATATGCATTGTCGCCTAGGGAATGTGTAGAAACAATGGCCTATCGAAAAAACTACTTTGTAGAAAGAAAGAAAAAACACGAGGTCTAAAGCTACTATGGATAGAATAGTTCACGTACCTTGACATAGACCCTCTTTAGAGAGGTCATTTGGGCTTTTGTTTCATTTCTTAGTTGGCAAATACAGTCAATCTTACTTGAGCGGTAACGTCGGGATGAAGCTTTAACTCTGCAACGTACTCTCCTGTTTCTCGAATCTCTGGTAGAGAAACAATTCTTTTGTCGATATCCCTACAAGCAAATAGCAAGAACAATCATGAATTAGGATTTTAATATAGAAAAACCCCTAAAATATACATGTTCACAGACTAAAAAGATTACCGCTGAAGTTGTGCCTTGATTATGTCAACAAGATCTTGAGCAGTAACACTGCAAGCAATAAGTTGCATTAGCAGCATGTTCAACAATAATATGTGAAAGAAAATAATCTATGATTTTTATTTAGTGCAGACCTTCCAAAGATTAGCTTTCCTTTCCCTCCCTTACGTTTCACCTTGAAAGCTCCAACAGTTTCAAAAATACGAGCTAGCTGCAGAGCCTCTTCTTTAACCTACGTAACATGATAAAAGTGTTTTAGCCAAGATAACAACATAATGAATAAATAATCAAACACAATCAATAACTTAATATATTATAGCATATCATTAAAATTTTGCAAGTCTATGCAGGGATTAACTACGGTCAGCTTTCGAATGAGCAACAACAGTAATAATAAGCAAATTGATGAATACCCGTTTCTTCTCGGCCTCTATTCTTTCTTCTTCAACCTTCATTTCCCTGGACAACCAGCAAATGATCATGATCAAGGACAGGATAAACAATATTTATTTTCAGTTTCTTCTTCAACCTTCATTTCCCTGGACAACCAGCAAATGATCATGATCAAGGACAGATAAAATATTTCATTTCATCTGTCTGAGCATTAGACATGATTTTCGAATAAGAAAAAATATATTATTGTTGTCGCATTAGATTATTAGAAGATATTTATAGTCCAATGATATAGGATTAGGTGAAACACATTTTCCTTATGCACTCTCTTTGTAAAGAACTTAATCAACACCTCGTACTCTCACAGTGAGCAAACCTTACAATCACAATAACTCACTGCAGAGATGAACACATGTATTCTGTAATTTCCCATTACAGAACCAAAAGATAGATGTTCATGAATGACATTGTCGTAGTAGCACATTTGTCACATCAATATGGAGCAGCACTTCCGATTGAAAGAATGCGAAGTGAATGTATGTAAAGAGGTTGACATCACCCATACTAACAAATATTGCAACTGGAAGCTTAACAGCGCGTGATTCCTTGATTGCGGCTAGGCAACCGTTGTATACCATACAGGCATACTCCAAGCAACTAATACAAGATCTCATGGGATAAATTGTAAGCATACACCAATAACCAGTTAACATTATAGGTCAGTTTGTTACATACCCAAGTAGGGCGGTTTCCTAGCTATGCATAAAGTAATCTACAAGACTAAGTTATCTGCAATCGCATTCATAGAAAAAAACTACTAATTTCTTTACTCGTATGCACTTGCAATTCCAACGAGGACCTGCACAACTCAGGATTAAATCTATCTAGAGTACACTACTTGAGCCAAGTCCCATAATTCCATAAACCACTATACCTATTCTTTCGATTACAATCGTCAAAATTCAAAGTCCTAAACCTCACACACAAATCCTAATATTCTTTGCATCTTTCAAAACCACAAAAGCACAACAAACCATACTAAAATCAACCCAATCAAACATTAGTACTAAATAACACAACAACTACAGTAAAAAACAATGAATCAAAAAACAAACGAAATAAGAAACATTACTTGATAAGATCAGTAGTAACAATCCTAGCCTTGCCGGAAGGATGCAAAAAATTCCTATAAAAACCAGCTTTAACATCCAAAAGCTGCCCTTTTTTACCCACATCAGTAACATCTTCAATCAATATTATCTACAACACAAAAACAAACAATACCCATTATTCCATTAACCTCAAAACCATTCTCAAAAACATTCTCAAAAGTGAACATACCTTTCTTGTTTTCTTGGCTTTTTTTTGGGCAAGAACTAAGAAAGGTGAAGAGGGTGGTTTAATGGAAGGGTGGTTGTTGGAGTTGGTAGTTAAGGTTCGGTTGTTGAGAAATGAAGATGAACTCCATGACAAACTTGTTGTTGCTGCTGCCATTGATGTTTTTTTTCTTATGTTTGGTTTGGTCGGATTTTATCTTATCCTATATGTTGTGAGTGTGAATTGTTGATGAAGGTGAAAAAAGCTTAACATATCTATTTTTTTATTTTTTTTATCCAAGTTTTCTCACAATAAATCGGGTCACTCAGTAGCCTTTTATGAGAAACCTTACCAGTAAAATTTAATATTAGAGGATCTCAATGTAGTATAAATTTATCTTCATATTTACTGTATTTAAATATCAAAATCTATTATACTATTATACTATATGATTCAGTTTGTGGATTTAATGGGCAGTATTAAAGATGGTCTCAATTCAATACCTTTAAGCCACTCCACAACTCAAATGCATATCAAGGGCCTGCTGTTACTGCACTATTCTCCACATGTATTTAATTGGAGTAGTTATGACTCAATTCCATACCCGGTGACTTTCTATTTGCCCGCAGTCATCATTGTAGCCTCTTGATCACATGAGTTATCATCATCTTCGAGTCTTTATGGGTTCCCAGGAGTTACACTTCTTTAATGTCCAGGATTTTAGTTTTTATACATTAGAATTAAAAGGTTTTTCTGAAGGTTTCTTTTTAGATTGATTGCATCAAGTATATGATTCTTGATAGGAGGTTTGTTTCATTACTGTTGCTCGAGATTGATCACCAACAATATTTACTTATTCATGTTTATTATAAAATCTTCAATTGATTATCAGTTTCTCAAACTTAATTGCATGAATCAAGTTCTAATTTGTAAGTATCACCCTTAATTATTTTTTGTATTTTTGGGCTTTTTTTGTGATTGGAAGGTTTGTTTCAACCCAAGTTTGTATATGGTTCTGTCAGTTGCATATATACATGGATGCTATGAGTTTCTAATATCACAATTGGTCTTTAGTATAATTTAGTTATAGTTTTAGGGTGCCTTAATGATTTGTTAGAGGTTTAGGTTCTTTAAAGTTTGTCAAACAGTGTGATTGTTGTTTAAAGTTTGTCAAACAATGTGGTGTAGGTTTAACTTCAGTAATTGTTGTTTAAAGTTTGTCAAATAGTGAAGATTAAGTATGAGGAGTTCTATTAACTAAGACTATTGAATTTTATGATTAAAAAAGTGGGCTTTTGAACTAATGTGGCACACATTAGTGATTGGGAAGCCGTTATCATATTAACGACCACGTTCTTCAAATTCTAATGTCGTCGCTACAAGTAGTCTTTTGCAGATTTTGTTTTTAAGAAAGCGTGCTGTTATATTTCAGGTGCAAAGGAGTGCCATATCAGAGGCTAAAAGAGAAGATATCCGCAAGCATGGAATTGAGGTAAAAATACATATTTTTCCTGTTAAAAGTTTCACTATTTTGGTTAACGCACTTTTGTCTCAGTTTTAGGCTAAATTTTGAGGTTTTAACTCATATGCCGGACTCTTCTATCATGTAGTCATCTAACAAGAATTTGGATGGAGATCATGAAGTTGATTTGCAGCAAGCTTTATGGGTGAGTATGCTTCTAATAAAGTTAAAAGAAAGTTATATGTGAATGACCTATCTAATAAAGTTATAATTGTGAAAACTAAAAGCAAGTCCGTTAAAAGAAAATTGTTATGCGAATGTGACCCATCGCTTCTTGCTTCTAAAAAATAAAATTTAGTTGCTTTCGACAAAATTAGAGACATCTCCACTATGAATACCGACAAAGACACTACTGAACTGTCATTTGTTCAACAACGGCTGCATGGGGTGTCTACAACATGTCAAAGTTATAGCCCATTCAACAATCGTGAACATACACGTGGCAGCGCCAATGTCACATCGCAGTCTGCCGTCCTAAGTTTAGCCTCCACTGCAACTACCAACTGTCTCAACGATTCAACATGTAAGCAGTTGTGTATTTGCCTATTTTAAACTTCAGCCACTCATTTGCTTACGTTGCAGCTCTTGCCTCGGATATTGATTCTCGGACTTCATGTCCAACCACAAGAACTGGACCAATGCCAGTGGAGGTGACAACAGTTGCCAAACAGGTAAATATTAACAACAGATACGTGACAACATAGACGCCAAATATGTAATACATTGAATAATATCTAACGTTTCGGGTCTGTTTTTCTCAGCAAATGCCAGTAGAACTCATAATAACTGCTCCACAAGTATATATTTTTAACAAATGTATCACGCATAAAAGGTAAATGTGTGCCTCATTCAGTAATGTTTAATGTTTTCACTTTGTTCTTTCAGCATCCACAAATACACCTGATCCGTTGCAAACACTACCAAGAGGTGACCCTTATTCAACCCATACAAATGCGTGTCACGACGGACAAAAAACAACTAGCCATCAACGTGAGCGTCCTATCAACATCATGCAACTATCTATTGGCTAATTCATAATATCTAATGGTTTTTTGGCGGTTTTTATAGGAACCATACAGGGAAAAATCAGATTGTTTAATACAATTTTGACCCATTTGAGATAAAACACTGGCGGTTTTTACACAGCTTTGGAATCCTAATGAAAACAGTTTAAGCATGACCGAAAGACGAAAACCGGATTCATTAGACTAAATTATCAAAAAGGTAAAAAGGGGTATATTTGTATTAGTTGTTTTTACAGTTAGCTGTCATACCGCGGAGTTGTGCAGACACTATACCAAAGACTTTGGATCCAAGTGCAGAATTGGTCGTTTTCGCAACATTTCTGAACCTTTGGGCACTTGGAAAGGTACAATCAAATAATCAATAATTAGTTATTCTCAAACACGACAAACTGATTTTTAATGCAACTCTAAAGTGCAATGCCAAACACCCCTTTATATTTACTTGGTGAATAAATGTTTGACATTACATAGAATTATATAGTTTGTATCAGTAGCATGTTATTAAGTCTGATTAAGTGTAAAAATCCAACAAAAATGTAAACCATTATTGATGTTTTTTCCTTTATCATGTTAACTTTAATTTAAAAGGGAATAAACTTCAGCATATATTTCATTACTGCAAAGTATTACAACATTGATTTGTGATATTATGTGTCTTTACGAGATTTCTGAATTGTAGAAGCATTGGGGGCCCAACAAAAGGTTCTAAACGAGATCTTATATTTGACTTCAAACAGTTCGACATGTTGAAGATTGATCTAGCCTCTTTCAGTGAGGACTATGGTGATGCTATGAATTTAGAATTCTAGAAGGATTTTCACCAAAAAAGAGTTCAAGTTATAGCTAAATGTGGTGTTGATCTCATTGCTTTTGAAACATCGCCAAATAAGCTAAAAGCACACGTAAGTCAAAATCTTAAATCATTTTAGTAATTTATATTCTTCCCCAGTAAGCTTTAAAAACATTAACATACTCAAATGGTCAATTTTAACCCATTTACTAATCACTGAATACTAGAGAAAGTTTTATGTTCCAGTGTTTTATCTCAAATGGGTCAAAATTGCATTCAATTTCCTAAATTTGTTATATTCTATAATGAATAGGCTTTTGTTGAGCTTCTTGAAGAAGGCATAAATATTCCAGCATGGTTGGCATTTAACTCCGAAGATGGTGTAAATGTGGTCAGTGATGATTCCTTAGCCGAAATGCCGATTGTGCTGACGTTGCTGATTCTTACAAGAAAGTTAAGTGGGTTAGTAGTACTGTTTTGGGTCAATCAGAACATATCCATGAAAATAATTATTTGTTTTGGCCCTTCCATTTTGATCCTTCTAATTTTCCCATTCTAATTTTCCTATCTCGATTCAGGTTGGCCTTCATGTTGAGCATGGGTACTTCAGAAGGTTAGCTTGATTTGGTGCTAATATGAGTCCAATTGTCTGGAACAAAATTTTATTATAAACGAGACCAGATGTGACTACGGGAACAAAAAAATTATTATTGATGAGACTAGGCGTGATTCATACAAGCAATTTCATCCGTCGAGTACACTCAAAATTCTCTTTTAACCAACTCCGGCGGAGAAAGGTAAGTTATCTTGACTTTTAATGTAGTTTTTGGAACCACATGTTGTAGCTACAGTTTACATTAGAGTTTAAACACATTACATAGTTATGATGAAACAGTATGATTTTTCTCAAAGACCAAGCCCGGTGCAACGCACGGGTTCAGCATGCCTCGTGATATGTATACTTAAAGCATGGCGGGGCATAATAGATCGCGTATTGTATCGGACCGAACCACATCGGATTAAATATATTTCGGCTCGATCATCGGTTTATCATTTTCTTCATATTCGATTTTCGGTCTTACACAAAACTAGCAATTTTGCTTTGTTAACCGGACCGGACCGATCCGAACATGGACTGACCATTTCGATCCGGTCCTCGGTCTGATGTTTTGAACAAATTTGATTTTCGATCTAGTCTGGTCTTGATCGGTACGATCCGGTTTTCGAACTGGTGATCAGCCTTAACTCAAAGTACAATGTAAAATATAATCAAAATGTGCTTTAGGTAATATGATATCGAGATCATTTGGTTCGAATCTCGTGAATTAACCGATTTAAAAGACGAACTCGAATTAAATAGTATTAACCTTTACTCTGGTTTATGTAAAGTGTCCCAAATACCTTTTTAGAAAGTCTTTGCTTAACGTTAAATCAGAATTGAAGACATAAAAATAAATGGGTAAGAGTCGGATATAACAAAGTTGTTTATCATGTTCGGGTATAGTATGTGCGACTGGGTAATAAGCAATGCAAAATGTTGAAAAGTTACGGTCAAAAGAACAAACTTTAATAATTTTTAAAAATGATCCTGCAAATCTTGTTTTAAACGAGGTTTTTAGCCCGCGTTTCGCAGCGGGGCGCGGGCTTTGACGTTTGTTAATGGTGGTTGGTTTTGCACATTTGTTAAATCTGTGTAGCATATAACGTTGTTGTAACGAAGTAAACACAATATCGAGAACATCCAATGATGTATAATTCCATTAACATTTGATGAGAGTAAATGAAGTGAGAAAGAGATTTGCATTAATTAAATGGTTGTAGATGAAAGAAGATACGACCCAGGAAATAATAGAAGTGACACCAGTTACAAATATTTTCAATTAACGCACAATAACGACAGTATAATAGTGACAGTATGCGTAGCAAAAAAAACGTTGCAGCACTGGGCGACACGAGTCCGAAATTTCCAACATTCGCAAGCATACGAAATGTCCTATGAGCATCTACAACTCTTAATAGTACTGAACGCCTGTTGTCAAATGCAGGGAACCTGGTAAGGGAGCAAAATACGTACACAATTATGAACAGTCGGTTTAAAATTTGAGCAGGAAAATTTGGAAGAAATTAATACCTTCATTATGAACGTGTCTTAGCAAAACGTAGCTTGTATCCGTAAAATGCTTTTTGATATTACAACATCCCACGAACTGTTGAGAAAATAAAGATGTGGTGAGCTTTTTGTCACTGTGAATACTATGAAGTATCACTCTGATGTTTTGGCAAGATCACAAGGATAATGCGTAGGAATCTTTGTAGATTACTTGTGTTCACAGTGTATGAACAACAAATGTAAGCTGGAATTGTGTCATAATGAGATTTATTGATGATCTCTTTTGGCTCTAGACTCAATAGTGCGTTTTGTTTTTGGTAATCGGAGGCTGGAGCTGACTGCCACCTTTTTAATATCAACTAACTCGGAGTGAGAAAGTCGATAGATAACGTGTTTGTGTCTGTGAGAAATGAAACAAGTATCTTTTGAGAGACCTTGAGTAGCTGGAGAGGGTTGTGCATTGTATCACTAGGTCCATGATGACTATCTTCAATACCAAACAACATCTTAGTGTTTCTGATAGCATATGTATTGACTCGGTTTCTGCCTAAGTGTATGGAGGGCTTCTTTCTTTAGACCATTTATTCTTACATTTCTTTTTCATTCTTCAACCCCTTCAATACTTATCAAGACTTCATGACTAACACCTTGTTGGGTTTGTTCTAGTGCTAGCTTTGTCTTAGTCGGCATTATTCACATTCTCACTTTACTCCTTTTTTATATTATACTTAAGGATTTCTAATATAACTATTGGAATGTCCCTGGGTAGATCCCTCCGGTTCTAGCTGGATCATGGAACGAATACCTGTCCATAACCGCCTTATATCTCCATTATAATAAGTACATGATCGGTCTTTGGGTATTTCCACTGTAGCTAATAAAACCATTTGAAAATCAATCAAGGTACTAGTGATATAAATCAAAACTTTTGTACCTTGATGGTTTCATCTTTTCCAAAATTGCCCCCCCGTGCATATGTGCATCGATATTCGAAAGTGTTTTGCACATAAGAAGGGGAAGTTGCACTTAAGTCACCAAGATAACATTATTAGCCTTATATTTTAATCATATTTTCTCCCCTTATAAAAAATGTCAAATCGTTTGATATTTTAGATATCAATTGATTTAAAATTAAGCTTCAAGGGAGAGAAAATGTTACTGATTAACATGATTATTAGAAACATTTTAATGCTCCCCCTCAATTTTATGAGGGTAGGATATAGTGTTGAGTGCATATTTTGAAAGATTTTGAATTTAATGAAAAATTCATGAAAATTTATACTCAACACATATATACTAAAGTATCAACACTACATATATACATATTCACAAGATATAATATGAGACGGGACATGACATGGGTTAAAATCGAGTATGACATTGTCATACTCTGCAGTAGTCGGTGGTCCGTCTCAATTTTCCTTCCGCCAACTAATCCTTTCAGGCTCCGCATGATCCGCCTTTCCAGCAGCTGCTTGTCAATCAGTTTCGCCATAATATATGTCTGATTCTGATCTTTGTCAGTCTATTTTCTCTTTGGCATGTCTTTGTTGTATCCCAACTTAAAGTTTAGCAGCCTATAATGAAGAATCTCACGAACAAACTTGAGCGTTCCGTCAGAAAACCTGTAAAGTTCATCAGCCCGCATCAGTCTCTTTCGTTTTCTTGAATTAAGATATATAACTCCCTTCGGATCATATGATGTGGTATATGCTTCTTTGTATGAGATTCCAGGAAATTCCTTTTGTGGCTTGGTGATATTGAGCTTCTTCTGATAACTCTCTACTCAAAGTTGTACTTCTTTAACTCTTTTCTTAATGACGAGACTTCTAGTGAACATTTGCAGTGCAATTACCAGATGTACAATGTTATCACCAGGAAGATTGAAGAGCTTGTTCTGAACATGAAGTAGAAGCATATCTTCGATATCATTCAGGTGAAGTCTTGAAAAATCACCTTTTTTGAATGTATATTCTTGTCGATCAGCTCTTCGTACCACTATCTCTTCCAAATAGCCATAACGTAATCGCTCATCAACCTTTACCCTGAGCACACTCAGAATCTTCATTGTGAAGTAGACATCATGTTTTGATATTCTGGTGATTTGTGATATGTAGAATAGCTGACGTTTGGGTCCCTATTGATAGATTTCCAGTTCAGCATCCCTGTTATAAGCCACCTTGACTGGACTCCACAGATTTGGGATCATATCTTCAATGAATTTCAATTCATACCTTGCATCTTTTGTTTTGGTGATCGATACAGTGTACTTCCTTTCCGAGTTTTCTATCTTTAAATATTCAAGATCATTGTTAAAAAAGAAATCGACAAGAATAGTAAGCTGACCTGAAGAGCCTTGCAGAGGTAGTGGCTTGCTCAAGTCATATGGTCATCTATCACCTTTGGGATTTGTCCAATCAAGTTGATATGTCAGAGCATTATAGCATTGATCCATGTTGCACTCAAGTTCAATGCTGCTTTGGCAGGTTCCCTAAAGATCTTGTAGACGGGTTTACTAAGTCTGATTTGGTGATCTTATCTAGCTTGAGACGGTTCATAGCAAACTTGAAGAATTCAATGGGAGTAGCCATCAGTTCATAAAATGTGAGTGGACCCTTTTTAACATTTACTAGATCAGTAGACCAAGTTTGTTCTGGTCCATCATCACCAGGTCGATCTTTGTTCCACTTTGGATAAGGAGTTTCATGTCTAGTAGGTTGCTTAAACCAAGTGGGGTTGTCTTTCCTTGGATCAGCATCATCTTGTGGTTGATCAGCATCATTAACCACATCATCTCAAATAGGTTCCTCCATATCCATTGCAATCTTATAAACAGGTTCTGCAACTGATTCTTCTGCAGTCACATATTTGGCAGTTTTAGAAGTTTTGGGTGGAGTTTTACCTTTGGATGACTCCTTAGACTTAGATGATTTGTTTGGTGGCTTAGAATCCTTTCCTTTTCTACTTCTCTTCTTCTCTTTATCCAAACCAGTTGAAGGGTCTTGATGTTCATCACGGATTCACGGTGTCTCTTTTTTAGAACTTTATCAGGATTGATTTCACTACTTGCTATGGCATCATCAAGACACATTGAATTCAATAAATCATCGTATAACTCTTGATGCTTATCATGAGTCATGTATGAGCGGCTTCTGTCCATCTTGTCAAAGAGTATTTTCTTCAGCTCGTATTCAGAAAGAGACTCAGCTGCTCTGGAAGAAGATTGACCAGGAGTGGAAGAAGATTGAGCCAGAAAAGCTAGAGTCTTTTGGAGCACTTCACGAACAGTGCTTTCAATCCTTGGGTTGACAAAGTCAGAAACTGCTTTAGGTAAGAATTTCGGCAGTTGGTTCTTGACCTCGTTGATGACATTGGCTTACACTGATTCTTTAATAGCCTCAGAGTGATCAACCTTAGACAAGGCTTCTACTTTCTTTTCTAGTTTTGACAATCTTTCAAGAACTGTTGGTGATGGATCAGGTACGGATATAACTGTAGCTTGAGCTTCTATTGTTGTTAGTGGTGTTGCTAGTGGTGTTAGTATTGGTGTTGGAATTGTCTGTTCAGGAATCACTTAAACAAGTACATCAAGTAATGGAGCTGACTGAACACGAGGGATTTCTTGTTGGATTTAAACATCTAACAAAGAATTGATCTCTGTATCTGCAATTTCTTTAATAATTCCAACCAAAGATACATCAGAGGAAACATTAAGGAATTAATTACCGTAGTCAGATGACATAGAAAGACTGGAGCTTGATGGAGGAAATTCAGGTTTCTCCTTATGAGTCACATAAATCAGAGCTCCTGCTTGATCAGCTTTAGCAGCTTGGTCAGCTCCAGCTTGCTCATTATCAACTTTCTCCTCTTCTGTCTTCTTGGTATCAACCTTTTCTGCATCAGCAATCTCTTCTTCAGTCTCTTCATCATTAGTGTTGGGAAGATTCACCATTGAGCCTTTGCGAAGGAGAAGATTCACCCTTGAGCCTATGCCTTTCTTGATTCTTGAAAGCTTGACATGGAGCATCTTTC
>BQNB010082722.1:2293-23405 GCA_026074375.1 Tanacetum coccineum
TTATGCCTTTATTATGCTTTGATATGACACCATGATTATGACGTTTCGGCCTCCTTTCCGGAGTGGGTCGTTACAAATTCAAACATGTTAAGTGAATTGTTTAGATTAATTCGTGTCAGTATCGAGTCATATGATTGAATTGTTAATTCTCATGTTTTATACAGTAATTTATACAGAAACTAACTTATGGAATCAAGTGCAGGAAATTTTTCATCAAAAACAAAAATTTTGTTTTCACAGACGATGGAGAAGGCGTCGCGATTAACAATTGTTAGCCTCAAAATATTGAGTCGAACATGAAGTTCGTTCATTATGTATTTAAGTCTCGGTCTATTAGTTAGTTAATGTTGTAATAGAATAATATCGGGAATCAGGCTCGATAGTTAATCTAATATTGTATATGTTTCGGGTTTAATCCCAAACAAAACTCGAGCCCGGGTCCTAGTTAAATATCCCGCGCGTACCTTTTGAGTGACGGGGTATATAAGCTTTTTCTGATTTAGAAAAAGCTAGTTGTTGAAAATATTTAAATATATCTTTTTCTTTTCTCTCTCATTTCTCTTTCCTCTTTCTCTCTCTAAACAACTCTCACCTCCTCATTTCTAGTTCCGATTCGTAATCGATTGTATGAAGTAAAGTGTTATCGGGATCCTACAACAAGGCATTCTAAGACTTAAATTTCAGAAAGATCATATGTGTTCAACATGTGCATTAGGAAAAGAAAGAAATCCTCTTATCAACCCAAAGTTGAAGACACTAACCAGGAGAAACTATATCTTTTGCATATGGATTTGTGTGGCCCAATGCGAGTGGCGAGTATTAACAAGAAAAGGTATATCTTAGTGATTATTGAGGATTACTATAGATTTACTTGGGTCAGATTATCAAGGTCAAAAGATAAAGCTCTTGACGCTATCATTAAATGCATAAAAAAGATTCAAGTTCGTTTGAATGCCACCGTCTGTAATGTTCAAACAGATAATGGAACCGAATTTGTTAATCAGACACTCTATGAATTTTATGAAAATGTTAGCATCTCGCATCAAACATCTATTGCCCGCACTCCTCAGCGGAACAGCGTTGTTGAAAGGCAAAACCAAAATCTTGTAGAAGCTGCTCGTACAATGTTAATATTTTCTAAAGCTCTATTATTTTTATGGGCCGAAGCAATCAATACAGCCTGTTACACCCAAAACCGTTCATTAATCCGCCTTCGAGACAATAAAACTTCATATGAGCTTATGCAAGATAAGAAACCGGATTTATCATTCTTTCATGTCTTTAGTTCACTCTGTTATCCTACCAATGAGAATGACGACAGGGTAAATTAGATGCAAAAGCTGACATTGGTATTTTCATTGGTTACGCGCCCGCAAAGAAAGCGTTCATAATCTACAACAAAAGAACCCAAAAAATTATAGAAACAATTCATGTGACATTTGATGAGCTAACAGCTATGGCTTCTGAACAATTCAGTTCAGGACATGGGCTTCATTCTATGACTCTTGCTACATCCAGTTCAGGACTCGTTCCAAACCCTGCTTCTCAACAACCTTGTATTCCACCAAAAAGAGATGATTAGGATCGCTTGTTTCAACCTATGTTCAATGAATACTTCAATCCTCTATCAATTGCTGTTTCTCCAGTTCAAAAAGTTACTGCTTCGAGAGCTATGGTTTTAGCCGATTCTCTTGTGTCAACTTCCATTGACAAGGATGCTCCATTAACAAGTATTCCATCAACACAAGAACAAGAACATTCTCCAAACATTTCTCAAGGTTTTGAAGAATCACCAAAAACACCAATTTTTCATGATGATCCACTTCATGAATCTTTTCATGAAGACTCGACTTCTCAAGGATCATCATCGAATGTAAGACAAACCCATACTCTAGGTCTCTGGTACTCGAAGGACACTGATATGTCACTAACAGCATATGTAGATTGATGCGGTTGTCGTAAGGGACTTCTACACGAAGTTTTACGACTCCCTAGTATGTACCTAACCGTTGTAGTGTAGTATAGACAAGGCTCACGGGTTGTTATCGTTCTCTAGGGAATAACACTGTGAAGGCCGGACGATATGTTCACTAAGGTCTAAGGTCTTTGGTTGACGTATAAGCATCATTTTCAGGTATTCAGCGGGATGAGGTTAAAGTTAGGAAAAAGGGCTAGATGGACCGTAGGTAGCTGGCGAAGTTTAGTTATCTAGATTTCGTTATTTGTTATGGATGATGAATGTTATTTGTTTTGCTCTGTTAGGATGTATGAATGTTTGCATGTCATGATGTTTACATGAACTGCCTTCATTTCAATGTCAGACGCCTTTTGGATTTTGCTGATGTGTCTGGGTATTTTCATGACACTGCGTGTCTATACCTTGTATTTTATGCATGTTTTAGTTTCTATATATATACGCCAATGTGTTGTGATGATTCCCTTTCTCGTCGCGCCTCGCGTTTCGGCCTTGGCGGGGTGTGACAATATAAGGGGGTAAGGTAGTATGAAGACTGTTACCCAATGGTATCCTTTCTACGCACTCGCGATTCTCCTAGACGTGTCAACAGCGATATAGACAAAAGTTGGTTTTCTAAAGCCTAACGCGCACACTCATCAACAAGAAGCAATAGGAAACAAGAATTATAAACTATAATCAATTACACTCATTGAATCTGTCACAAACAACAAGATATAATCAATCAATGACAAGGTTCATATATTTCTAAATAAATACTAGATGAATTAGCCAAGCATACTCAAACAAGATAAATCATAATAAAAAACAGGAATTGAAAACATGAATTAAGATAGATATGATAATAAAATCATTACAAGATGTTTATGGATTGAATTAGGTCTTCTAAGTTGCTGGAAAAATACCTACCCAAACCATTTAGTCAGCCCTAGGGTTTGGGGCTTGATAAAAACGAAGTTATGAGGTTATATTTATAGGCAAACCCTAAACCGACCTTCATGACAGTGTCACCAATAACATGTGACGCCGTTACCATGACATTTTTCGCGTAGTTGTAGATTTTCTCATTCTGAACGTGTAGGCTATTGAATCATTGAAATCCGAGTTCGTATGAAGGAGTTGTGATCAAAACAATATCTGGTACTTCACGTGCGCGTTAAATGGTATTCTTAATCTCGTGACACCAAATCTTCTAGAGTACCTTTAGGTCGTTCATGTTCTGACGGCATCACCAATGTACTGACGTCGTTGCTTCGTAAATCATGACGGTGTCGCTTTATGCTTGCGACGCCGTCTCCACGCTCTGTAAGCATAATCTTCAAGAGATTTTGGTGTAGGTCCGAAGTCTGTTCTATTTCTTCTCCAAATGATCCCAAGTCACGTGTATTTCCTCCAAATGCCTTCCAAATGCTAAATACCTAAAAACAAACGATTAAGTACTTATTTTGAGCATAAATGCATGATTTAGGGGGTTAAATAACCCCGAAAAAGTGTATAGAATGACACCTCATCAAATACCCCTACACTTGGGATTTGCTAGGCCTCAAGAAAATGTGCTTTTCTACCTAGACAATAGCAGTATTATGGTTATTTAACCTACTTTTTAAAAGTATTTTACAACACAACCTTCTATACCTTGTAATTAAAAGCACGAAAAGTATATACTAGCACCTAACATAAGTGTTTGGGATTCTCTCTTTCTCTCGGGTGTATAATAAATTATAACATAATGTGGAAACGGAAAATCAACACTCATTATCTGTCATAGCATAAAAATTACCATAGGCTTGGTAAAGGATCAAACCTCCACCGCTAGGCGTAAGCATTATTTATTACTATCTAAGAGGTCTTTTCAAAGGGTTGTGGCGTGTAGGTGTAAGATAACATATAATGAAAACAGAAACGAATAGGATACATTTGGGTAGCTTTGGGTGAATTTGAAGTGGAAGGGTTAGCTAATTATTTAAACGAATACACGTTGGTTTGGTTGCTAAGCCAAGACTCGAACGAAAATCTACAAACTCTACACAACTCTACATCAATCTCTTTCTTTTTCTTTTCTTTTTTTTGAATAACATAATACATCGCTTGGGGTTTATAACACATACCCCTACACTTAAGATTTTACATACTCAATATTTATAATCTAACTAATGACCCGAATTAAGGTGGATCAAAATAACATGGAGATCATCTAACAAACATATAGGGGTATTGACTTAACTTTTCTTTCCCATTCTTCCGCGAAATAAATACTACCATGAATCCTAATCGTCCCAAAACTGTATTTACAAGGATAAGGACTTAGCAACCGTTTACTCAAATAATTAACTTGGGTTAAAACAATAATGTACTAAAAATGAGTACATACAAGGTGGGCTAAGGCGATTTGGGTGTAACGATTGGTTTAAGGGTGACAATGCTCTTCATTAATAATCCAGAATCCACCAGAAAATTACGAGAACCGTTGATGTGCGATTGTCGTAGGACTTTTACACGAGAAGTTTTACAACTCCCTAGGCAGTGCACCTAATCGTTGTAGTGTAGTATAGGCAAGACTCGGGGTTGTTTATCGTTCACTCGGGAAATAGGTTAGGAAGGCTTGATCACGGTCTAACATAATTCTAAAGGTTGAAGGAAGATTATTTTAGTATTTTAGTATTTTATGGAAAGCAAGTAAATCATATAATCAAGAGGTGGGTTAGTTTTAGCTAATTAAACTAATAATAATCTAAACTAATTGTGATAACAATAAGATAAAAGATTATGTCTATTTAATCATGTATTACTCCCTAGATTGTTCTCCTAGTGTTGTTGTTGCCTTGTCACCCTTGTGATGATCTGTGTAACTATTTCCTAAAGCATGAACGAATTACACAAACCCGCCGTCTACTTAGTATGCCGCTAGAGCAACGCACATGCAAGGTAGTATGAAGACTATTACACGGCCCCTAGGAGTTTACTAAGGGCATGTAAAATACATTAAAAGTGGATTAACCATATTAGGGGGCAAGGTAGTATGAAGACTGTTACCCAATGGTATCCTTTCTACACAATCACGTTTCCTTAGACATATCAACAATGATTATAGACAAAAAGCTGGTTTTCTAAGACCTAACGTGCACATCCATCACAAGAAGCAACATCACTAAGATCTACATTCTAGGTTTCATACAATCATAAATAAACACAATAATAGGTTTAGCCAAGCATGTTAAAGATAAAGCAAGAATAATAGATCAAATAACACATAGACATATTGAATGATTAAGTAAACCTTACTTGATTAAAACATGAATTGGAATACGTACAATAGGGTTTTTAGGCCCTAAAATCGTCTCCTACAGGTGCTAAACGAACTAGGGTTCGTACCCTCTTTTTATTCTAAAGTTACACAATGAAAAGCCTAAATTCGGGTTTGTATATATAAGAAAATCGACGCGACGGCATCGCGTTTTAGTCATGACGCCGTTGTAAAATGAATCTTCTAGATCTGCGTTTGAGTCTGTGTGAGCTGACGCCGTCTTGAAATGTGTAACGTCGTCACTTGATGAGTTGCGACGGCGTCTAGTATAGCATATGACGCTGTCTCCAGGCTTTGTGAGCACAAATCTTTAAGAGTCTTGGTGTAGGTTCGTAGTCTTGTTCGTTTCTTCTCTAAGTGAGCCCAAGTCACGTGTAATTCATCCAAATGTCTTCCAAATGAGAAATACCTAAAAAGGAATGATTAAGTACCTATTTTGGGCTAATTGCAAACGATTTAAGGGTTAAAAAACTGACCCTAAAAAGTGTAAAAAATGACACATCATCAAATACCCCTACACTTGGGATTTGCTTGTCCTCAAGCAAATGGGCTTTTCTATCTAGACAATAACAATATAAGGGGTCATTTTACCTACTCTTTAAACATATTCTACAACACAACTTTCTAGACCTTGTGATTAAAGCACGAAAAGTATATACTAGCACCTCACATAAGTGTTTGGGATTCTCTCTTTCACTTGGTTGTATAATAAATTATAACATATGGGGGAAACGGAAAATCACACTCATTACCTTTTATAGCATATAAATTACCATAGGCTTGTTAAAGGATCAAACCTCCACCGCTAGGTGCAAGTATTATTCATTACTATCTAAGAGGTCTTTTATAGGGTTGTGGGGTGTAGGTGTAAGATAACATACAATGGAAACGGAAATGGATGGGATACATTTGGGTGGCTTTGGGTGAATTTGGAGTGGAAGGGTTAGCTAATTATTTACACGAATACACTTTGGTTTGGTTGCTAAGCCAAGTCTCAGACGAAGATATACAGACTCTACACAACTCTACATCAAACTCTTTCTTTTTTTTTCTTTTCTCATTTTTAGGTAACATAATACAACATGGGGGTTTATAACACGTACCCCTACACTTGAGCTTTTACATGCTCGAAATATACAATCTAACTAATGACCCGTATTGAGGTGGATCAAAATAACATGGAGATCATTTGACAAACATATGGGGGTATTAACTTAACTTTTCTTCCCCATTCTTCCGCGAAATAAATACTACCATGAATCCTAATCGTCCCAAAACTGTATTTACAAGGATAAAGACTTAGCAACCGTATACAAAATAATTAACTTGGGTTAAAACAATAATGTACTAAAGGTGAGTACATATAAGGTAGGCTAAGGCTTTTTGGGTGTAACGATTGGTGTAAGGGTGTCAATGCTCTTCATTAATAGTCCGGATTAACCAAAAAATTACGAGAACCATAAAAAAGGATAGGCTCGGAGGGTTATACTAAGGTATCCTGCACTAAAGGTGAGTGCATGGCAAGGGTGTGGGATAGTCATATGATCGAGGTGACCATCATAACAGTTATAGGTTTAAAACATAGGTTATTCCTAATGCCTCTTATCAAGTAAATCCTAATACTTACTATGCGGTCTCGAAATGCATCACAAAAACAAGTTCTAGAATTTAATATGCTACCAGTACACTCATATGAATTTTACTAACACCAGACGTTCCAAAAAAGGTGACGAATACCACACGTACACATCCGTAACGACGGAATAGACACATGTGACTGCTCACTCCTTAACTCGAACTAGGTAAAGATAAAATCATCTTGGGTTAACGACGATAGATACCCGAATTCCTAAAGATCTAAGGCGAACCTCACATTTTTGGGGAGGAATTTTGAGAGTTATTGTGCTAGTCATATAAATTCCTATCCATGGGACACTAGTAATACACGGTTTTCATTGGTATGTGTCGTAAAAAAAAAAATTGGTCAAAATCTCCCTTTTATGCTATGTTTAGATATATTACCCATTTTTTTAAGGACAAAGCAAATGACAAATGAAGAAATAGTTTCTAAGGATTATTTTCCCCTACACTTATTTTGAACATTGTCCCCAATGTTCTCTGGAAGTACCCGTTAAAATGAATAATGGGAAAAGAAAACAAGGAAAGAAAACTAGTACTCCCCTGGTTTACTCAATAATGGAGAAGAAACATGCGATAACTGGTTAAATCGTCCTCCGAGAATCATCTAATGAGACTTCCTAAGAACTTCCAAGCTCCTCCTCATCAATATAACCATAATCAAAGACAAAGACA
The DNA here is from genome assembly GCA_026074375.1 of Tanacetum coccineum. Taxonomy (NCBI): domain Eukaryota; kingdom Viridiplantae; phylum Streptophyta; class Magnoliopsida; order Asterales; family Asteraceae; genus Tanacetum; species Tanacetum coccineum. The sequence continues at coordinate 9,886 of BQNB010082722.1, forward strand.
ACTAATAACCAAGCAAAAATGAGTGATTTACCCAATAGTACAATGTGAATTTTATGGTTCGACTCGATAGATAGGATGAAAGAATTGTTAAACTCATTAGGTTTTGGTTTATACAGAAGAAACATAATATTTTTGTTATGCAAGTTTAATTTCAAAAGTTATTTGAAACTTTGAGTTTTCTGGACCTGGGCGTTGACGCGTCGGGTTTTGGTGTACCCCGTTCACAAGTGTCATGGTGATGGTGTCACTTGTTAATCGTGACGCCGTCTCCACAGTCTATGAAAATGAAATTTTTGTTTTTGATGAAAATTTTTCTGCACTTGATTCCATAAGTTAGTTCCTGTATAAATGGCTGTATAAAACCTAAGATTTAACAATTCAATCATATGACTCGATACTGACGCGAATTAATCTAAACAAATCATTTAACATGTTTGAATTTGGCTCAAAAGTCGAATAAATTCCCCTACACTTATTGTTTGCAAAATACCTTTGATTGAAATTAAGACGAGGTTAAAGACAATACAAATCATGATTATAATATAATTCAAACATAATAAAACAAATGGAAAAGAATTAAAACAAACATGACACTCCTAATTTACAGGAAAAGTAAATTGGGTTGCCTCCCAAGAAGCGCTTTTCTTTATTTACGAGTCTTGTAGCTAGACTCGAAGCCACACGTCCTTATGTGACTTCTCCTTTGTCATCTACTCCAGTTAGGTACTCGGGTCCAAGTTCTAGGCATTCTTTGTAAAATCCTAGTATCTTGCTTATCACATACTCTACTCCTCTTCTCTTATCTTCTTCGTTCCTAAGATAAACTGATTTGGTATGCTCTTTTTCTAAGTATGACAATGAGTCGTATTGTTCTATCTTATGGGGCATCTTATAGGCGACTTCGTCGGCCCCTCTAACGAATCTAACAACCCCTTCGGGTGGTCACAGTCATGTTGATATTTCTACAAGGGACTCCCTATATCACAATTGTGGACAACTAGGGTCTATGATTGAACTAATATCCTCGACAATCATAAGTTCCATGACAAGATAGTGAAGTTTTCTGTCTGACAAAGACATGCATCCCTTTGAATCCTTCCCTTTGAAATTGCTAATTCTCCATTTGTATTTTCCCCTAAGGGTCATGTTTTTCCTCTTCATGATCTAATTGTACAAGCATTTGGGTATGAATATAATGAGGAGAGATAAGGTTAATGTAACCTTTTCGTATCACGTGCCCATATTACTGTATCTTAAGGTGTATGGGTAATCCTTCTGAAATGATAGGTTCCTAAGGAATATGAAGGGATTTGGGCCACTCATTAGGTACCTTATGTAGTTAGTTCATCTCTAGTTTGGAAAGGTTCGAAGTACTCAACTACCCGGTTTCTTCTTGTCGTTGCCTGCCCACCTCTTTCTTCATTGGGATCCTCATTTTGGGGTTCATCATCATCTCGTATAATCTCGATGAACATTACTTCTTCATCATCCTCTTTAGAGTAGACAAATTTCGTATTGGAGGATTGGGAGAGACTAACCGAGTGTATTATCCAGCATCGAGTTAAGTTTCACAACCTGTTATATTGGTGGCGATGGAGGCAAATTGATTAGGTTATGGTTGTGGGTTAGATTTGTCATTTTTGAGGCTTTTGTCTTCCAGTTCCATGTTAGGCTCATTAACTTGGGATTTTTCGGGTTGCTTGGGGTGGATTGTAATGGTGTTGATTGAGCTATGGACTTGTGTTGAGCATTGTGGGTCCATTGTCGGGTAAGAATGAGCAGACAAAACTGGATGGGTCCCCAGTTTCAGGTTCTTGATCGTATCACTAGGCAGTGTGCCTGTTATTCGATCGGTGATGGCCTTCAACACGGTGTCAATTTTGTTGGTCATCTCGCTTTGCTGTTGTTTAAAATCAGCTTCAAACTTGGATAGTCTAGCGTCTTGAGATGCCATGAATTCGGAAACCAGTCCTTCTATATTTGATTGATTGTTAAAATTTTGAGGACAGTTGTTGAAGGAACGGTTCGATTGGAACCGGTTAGGTGGGTTTGAAAATTTATTTTGGGAGTTTTAAGGTTGTCTCCACCTTAGGTTTGCGTGTCTTCTCCATGACGGATTATAGGTGTCACCAAGATTGTTTTGCTCGGGCTTAAAGGTATACCACTTACCTCCCGCTTCATCGGTACGCGAGGATGCGTATTTAACGAAGGCTTGTTCGGGGTTCTCCATGCAATGCCGAGTGTCATGGGGACCATTGCAGATATAACATGGGGTAGTGATTTTGTTTACTTGGGTAGGTTGTGTCAGAGCAAGATAAGCTTCCATCAAGTATTGAACTTGATTTTCGAGCTCGATTAGACGGCGGTCGGATGTACTCGGGACATCTTGAGGTAATGCGATTGCCTTGACCGGCTTAACGAAATCTCTTGGGTCGTTCCAACTTTTGTTTTCATAGAGGGCAAGGTCCTCTAATATTGCCCAGGATTCTTTGGGGTTGAGGTCACGAAGCTTACCACCGGTTGATTGGTCAATGGTTCGTCTTGTGATGGGATTAACATGGACATAAAAAATTTGGACTTGGAGCCAAAGATCGATGCCATGATGAGGGACTTTTTGGACTAAGTTCTTGAAACGAGTCCATACTTCGGATAAAGATTCTCCATGATGTTGTTGGACCATCAAGATATCGTTGCGAAGTTTTAAACGGTCCCTTCCCTTCCCGTGAAAGAAATTGATCAAGTTAACTCGGGTAGTAAGATCCTCCCATGTAGAGATGGATCCTGCTGGAAGGCATTCAAGCCAATTGCTAGCTTGATCGCGTAGGGAAAATTAAAATAAACGCATGCACGTTCTTTCCTTATTTTTACCGTCAAGGTCAAGTGAGTCCACAAGTTTAAAGAAAGACCTTGATTATTAGAATTTGGATCCTCGGACCGAAGTCCGTGGAATGAGCATCCGTTTTGCACCAACCGAATGGTGTCGGATCGAAGAGGTACCACGTTGTTCCCTACGGGGAGCTCGATGGTATTCCTATAGCCCTTGTGGCTTAGTTTGGAGTAGTCTCCTAACGTACGGATAGTATTCTCGTCTCCCATGGTGGTTGACGAGAATGGGTTACGAAACAATTAACACGAAGAAAAGATAGACTACAAGAAAGCTAATGTGCGGGAATTAAATTCTCACTTGAAAGGATTCAAGCGAGTAGAACTAAGTTAAACTATGATCAAAACCTAACTATTTCCTACGCGGAGGCGCCAAAAACTTGATGTGCGGTTGTCGTAGGACTTCTACACGAGAAGTTTTACAACTCCCTAGACAGTGCACCTAATCATTGTAGTGTAGTATAGGAAAGACTCGGGGTTGTTTATCGATCACCGATCGGGTAATCGGTAGGGAAGGCTGATTCACGGTCTAACAGAATTCAAAAGGTTGAAAGGAGATTCTTTTTTGTATTTTTATATTTATGAAAAGCACGTAAACAAATAATGCTAGGTGGGTTGGTTTTTAGCTAATTAAACTAATCAAAATCTAAAGCCAATGTGATAACAATAAGATAAAAGATTATGACTATTTAATCAAGTATATACTTAACTCCCAAGATTGCTTTCCTTCTGCTTCTCCTAGTGTAGTTGCCCAAATGTCACCCTTATGAAAGATCGTGTAACTATTCCAAAAGCATAAACGAATTACACGAAACACCCGCCGTCTACTTAGCATTTCGCTAGAGCAACGCACATGCAAGGTATATGAAGACTATTACACGCCCTAGTATTTTACTAAGGGCATGTAAAATACATTAAAAAGTGGATCAACCATATTAGGGGGCAAGGTAGTATGAAGACTGTTACCCGATGGTATCCTTTCTACATAATCACGTTTCACTAGACATATCAACAATGATTATAGACAGAAAGCTAGTTTTCTAAGACCTAACATGCACATCCATCACAAGAAGCAACATCACTAAGATCTACATTCAAAGTTTCATATAATCGTAAATAAACACAATAATAGGTTTAGCCAAGCATGTTAAAGATAAAGCAAGAATAATAGATCAAACAACACATAGACATATTGAATGATTAAGTAAACCTTACTTGATTAAAACATGAATTGGAAGAGGTACAATAGGGTTTTTAGGCCCAAAAATCGTCACCTATAGTTGCTAAACGAACTAGGGTTCGTACCCTCTTTTTATTCTAAAGTTACACACTAAAAACCCTAAATTCGGGTTTGTATATATAAGAAAATCGACGCGACGGCGTCGCATTTTAATCGTGACGCCGTTAAAAAATGAATCTTCTAGATCTGCGTTTGAGTCGGTGCGAGCTGGCGCCGTCTTGAAATGTGTGACGCCGTCACTTGATGAGTTGCGATGGCGTCTAGTATTGCATATGCCACCGTCTCTAGGCTCTATGAACACAAATCTTCAAGAGTCTTGGTGTTGGTCCGTAGTCTTGTCTGTTTCTTCTCCAAATGAGCCCAAGTCACATATAATTCATCCAAATATCTTCCAAATGAGAAATACCTAAAAAGGAACGATTAAGTACCTATTTTGGGCATAAACACACAATTTTAGGGGTTAAACGACCCTGAAAAAGTGTATAAAATGACACCTTATCAACCATGAAAAAGGATAGGCTCGGAGGGTTATACTAGGGGTATCCTACACTAAAATGAGTGCATGGCAAAGGTGTGGGATAGTTATATGATCAATGTGACCATCATAATGATTACAGGTTTAAAACATGGGTTAATCCTAATGCATCTTATCAAGCAAATCCTAACATTTACTATGCGGTCTCGGGATGCATCACAATAACAAGTTCTAGAATTTAATATACTACCGGTACACTATCATAATCCTATAGTAACCGAGTACCAAAAGTTCCAGAAAAGGTGACAAAACCACGCAATACACATACCGTAACGACGGAAGTAGACACACATGATTGCTCAAGTCCTTAAACTCAAACAAGCAAAAGGTATAATATTCTAAGTGCAAACCTCACATTGGTGTGGAATTTGAGTGTTTTTGTGCTAGTAAATATAATTCATACCATGAGACGCAAATAATACTCGTGTTTTCCCGGTTTGTGTAAAAAATTTTAAATTTTGGGTCAAATTACCTCTATGCATATGTTTCGATATATTACCCATTATTTTAAGGACAAAGCAAATGGCAAATGAAAGAATAGTTTCTAAGGCTTATTTCCCCCATACACTTAAGTTGAACATTGTCCCTAATGTTCTATAAAAGTACCCGTAAAAATGAATTAAAGGGAAAAGAAAACAAGTAAAAGAAACTAGTACTCCCCTGGTTTGCTCAATAATGGAGAAGAAACATGCGATAACTGGTTAAATCGTCCTCCAAGAGTCATCTAATGAAACTTCCTAAGAACTTCAAAGCTTCTTCTCGTCAAATATAACCTGTAATCAAAGACAAAGACAACTACACCAAGCGTAAAATCCACAGGTGAATAATAAATACAACCTCATTAACTAAATTTAGACTCTACGAAAGCAATAAAGATAGGATGAGAAAATTGTTAAACTCATGGTTTTGCAAGTTTGTAAAATAATTACAACTTTCTTAAGCGTTGTACAAGTTTTATTTTCAAAAATACTTAAAAATTTTGAGTTTTTATGTAACTGGGCGTTTGACGTCGTCAGGAATATCCTGACCCCGTCACGAGTGTCGTGGTGACGGCGTCGCGTGTAAATCGTGACGTTGTAACACCCCCAAAATACGATACGCAGCAAAATACAACATTTGGAGTGCTACTTCATAATACATGCACACGAGTCCCAGTAAATGTTCAAATGATACGTTTGTAAAACAAAATTTATTTTATTTATACGAAGAACATCAGAGTTACAAGGTCCCAAATTAACTTAAAAACTTCATTTCAAAAAGTCATGATACGACTTCTTAACCAAAGCATCCTTTTGTTTAAATAAACAAACATTTCACCGAGACACAGTCTTTGATATCCGCGTTCCTTTCTATCCAAGCCATCAATAGCACCAATACCTGAGATACATGCTTAAAAACGTCAACAAAACGTTGAGTGAATTCATAGAGTTTACAAACAACAATCAGAACGCAATCTTTGGTTCCATAAAACACGTATGACTGCTAGCTAGGCAAGCCACACAACATTTTCATCTTGCATGAGCCCGTGTACCGAACCTTAACACATTATCATTTTAGATAAATAAGTGACCGGGTAGTATGCCACCACCCCCTTCTCAATACAAAATGTTTGTTACAGGGTGTTCACATTAGGATTCATACCCCGGACAGGGTTGTCAAACCCAATAGATCTATTTAATGCATTCAGTGTTTACCTCCTCGGTAATTAACGAGTACACAGTCAAAGGCATAAACTCACAACATGGAATCATATCACGCATCAAAACACATTGCGTTCACTTTTCAAAACAAGCAACAACAAGTACACATCACGTTACTTGTGTTCCATTTTTCAAACAAACATTGTAACCCCCTCTCGTGGTTTTTAAAGACAATTAAAAATAGTCAAGCAAGCGAGGCTATGAACTCACTTTGATCTAAGCTGAAGATCAAAATAGCCGAAACAATCCAAAGTCGTCTCAACAACAAACTCAACTGCGACCTATAATTTATGTTGCCTAGTTATTATATCATAAGATACGATCGAATAGTGCGTGCATCGCAACTATTGAAATAGTATAAATATACATACACATGTGATGAGAAATCCACATGCGCGTCCTAGATCCTAAACTCTACATAATTGAGTTATTGTTGGGATCTCAGATTTGATGATTACAAAACTACATATGCATAAATGAAGAAAGAGGAAACAACAAGGACTTAATGTGATAAATTAAGTTAGCTTTCTATGTAAGATATGTTTTCTTGTAAACCCTCTATATAAAGGGTCATATGCGTCTGGTTTAGATCATCCATCATAGTTAGATCTCTCCAATGAGAGTCTAATAGTTAGTTAGTTTATGTATTAGTTAGTTTAGCCCTAAGGATCATTTGATCTTGGGGCAAAAGATCAATAAAGAAAACCTTGGAAAAACTATTGTTTTTGTTATTATTCCGCTGTGAAAATGTTTATCTTTGATGCTTCTTATCCTAGATTAGATCTAAACGATAAACGATCTTAGATTCAACATGAGGTATCAGAGCGGGTGGCTCTCGATATCTAGGATGTACAAGGTTTGTGAAATCTTCTTGAAGAAAAAGGGATGAATTTTCTGGTTCTTTGGAAGATGGGTCGAATTTGATGAAAATTAGGGTTTTCAATAAACCCTAATCTGATCTGCTGTTGATCTTTCATTGCGGTTGCTTCACGTTTCTTTCAAGAAGATAGAATGAGATGATTGTGTTGTTTATCTCAAAACGATCTTTTCACACAATTGTGTGATGGCATAACTCTATCCATGGTTTTGGGTTTCTGTCTCTATGATAACACGATTATGTGCTGGTGTAATCTTTATGTTCGGTCACATGGCGTTCGTGGTACGAGTTCTAATGAAAAGTTTGTGGGTTCTATTAGAAAGATAGAAGGTTGAAACCCTAAAACTATACACGCTACTATACTCTTGATCTAATGCTGGTGTTCAGGTTCGGTGATGTATCTTGGATCGAGTGGTATTGTTTAAACACAATCATGAGCTGTTTATATTGGCATAATATGGCCTTGTGACAGACAGCGTGTCACAAAAAGGTTTGGGAAGAAGGATTTGACATTCAGGCATGTACAACAGGTAAATGATGCAGCAGGTGATAACTATTAGTTATTAGCAGATTTGTTTATGGTGGCATAGATAAAGAAAAGAAGGTAACGTGTTTGACTGTGTGAAATATGGAAGCAGTTGTGATATGATACGTAATTATGGGAACAAGATTTGATATAATTTATAAATCCCTAATATTTTAAGGGATTTTATGTTACTACCATAAAAAAGTTTCTTTCTTTGTGCTGCTGGATTAGTCAAAGGTATATTAATGCTGCTATATATTCAAGGATATTACTTAGTGCTGCTATAAGTAGTTGTTGTTAGTGCTGCTGTGTTGATACTTGAAACTGATGGCCAAGAACATTAGTGCTGCCAAGATACACTTAATACTGCCAACATATTATTAATGCTGCTATATATCTTTAGATGGTTCATGTTAGTGCTGCTCATAAAAAAATTAAAGCTGCCAATACTAAAGTTCAAAGATAAGTTTATACTGCTAAGTGTATATGTGTTAGTACTGCTAGGATGTAAAGCGGTACTAACGGTTTGGTTGATTGGAGTTATACTTGCTAAACGCATGCTTAATTTTGGTTATACTGCTCGTTGGATTAATTAGTGCTGCCAGGTTTGTGAGTTAATACTGCTAGCTTTGTCCGATGTTGGACAACAGACGCGTTTGGATCTCGGATAGAACTGTTTCTTTACATAGTTTATTATTATTGGATTTATGGCCTATTCTTTTTTGGATTATTTGAAGATGTGAATTAACGAAGACAGTGATTATCACTTATTTGATATTGTATTGAGTTTTCACAGATGCTTTTTCCTTAACATGATCATAAAGGTCCGTGTTTATAGCAGGACATTGACTTTAAAGATAACTTGTTCGTGCTTACAATGGTGTGACGAAGACTTGTCAAAATCTAGCAAAGGTGTGTGATTTTCCTTATGGTGCTCAATGCTCACATTTGCTATCACTTAGTATTTGACTCATAGAAGATGAGGTTTTTGTTAAGAGGTTACGGTCTACTTATATTTCACATATTTATTTATAAGTTCGACGTCACGTGGATAGTGCAAGACATAAGACACAAGTTTGGGAGATTCTACTTCTTCATCAAATTCGTTATACTCAGTTTTCTTCATCAGTGATCACTACATAGATCTTACAGAGTTCGAGATTCAAGAGGTGGTAAACATATTGGTTTTAGGGGAAGCTTATTGATTAAATGTTTAACCATCTACATGCACCACTTGAGGGGAAGTGTTTACAAGTTGCATATCTACAGAAGACCCCTATTAAATGATTACAAAAAGGGGAAGAAGACTATTTGATGATATGGTTTGCAGCTTATTATGTGTGGTGACATGTTCAAGAAGATCTTAAGTCAAGGGGAAGCATTGAAGATTATTTCATACATGAAAATTGTTTTGTAATATCAAATAGGGGAAGATTGTTGGGATCTCAGATTTGATGATTACAAAACTACATATGCACAAATGAAGAAAGATGAAACAACAAGGACTTAATGTGATAAATTAAGTTAGCTTTCTATGTAAGCAATGTTTTCTTGTAAACCCTCTATATAAAGGGTCATATGCGTCTGGCTTAGATCATCCATCATAGTTAGATCTCTCCTATCCCACTTAGAGGTTAATAGTTAAGTTGTTTATATTAGTTAGTTTAGCTACCAGGAGTCATTTGATCTTGTGGCAAATAAGATCTAAAAAGAAAACCTTGTAAAAACTACATTGTTTTTTGTTTTAATCCGCTGTGCAAAATGTTGTGTCATTAGAGTTCTTATCCTAGATTAGATCTAAACGATCTGAGCTTAAACGATCTTAGATTCAATAGTTATGATCATTCTTTTTCTTACATGTTTCAACACTTTATCGAAAACTTTCTATTTTCGGAAACTTTCTATTTTTAGAAGGTTGCTATTTTCGAAAAGTTATCATTTTTAGTAAGTCCCGTCATCTAATTATATTTAAAATAAAATTTATTTATCTCGTCGAACTTTCGACATTCATTTGGTTATTAATTACCCATATCAGGATTATGTCCCGCACGCTTACCAAAAGTTACCACTTTTAGAATTATATTCGTTCATAAAAGTCGTTAAGTCTAAATTGTTATAATAATAATAGTGTTTATTATTTTTATAAACATCAAACAAGACTCATATCAACTCGTTGACTTTCAAAAGTTAACGTTGAACTTTATTTGACTTTAACCATATATGTATATATTGCTAAATCTGACCCGACCAAAACGACCCATTATATCACATTTTCACGACTCGGACTCTAAAGAGATTTTATGCAAAACAACGTACCGGACAACTTTTAGTTTTAGCCGAGACCTGATACTCGACAGAAAATGACCAAAATGCCCCTGCAAGTTTCTACATGAACTTGTGACATTTTTAATTAATGTGCAGAATTTGACTTTCAGTTTTGACTCATTATTACGCGATTTTAAAACTAGCAAACCTGGCGGCAAAGTAAAACGACATTCCGAACACCTTTCATATTTCGCCGGAAGGCTGAAACGGACTCGAAAGTGTTCGAAACGGACGTTTTTGAATCTGCCAGCATTTAATATACTTCACAAGACACTTTATTTTCTACTTAAAGTGTATATCTCGATTTCGCTCTAAAATCTTCGTTATTAGGAGTTATAAGCTCCATTTTATATCAAAACGATCGTCTAAGAAAGCTTTATCATATTTTTCAACCAAAAATCAAATTTCTAAAAATTTCGATCCTCATTTTCCGCGCCAAAGTTTCTGCCCAAATTTACGAGCTACGAAACGCGCCAATATCTATTTTTAACCCAAAAATTCATTCACGGCACATCTAAAATGGCCTATAATCTATATTTAACTCGCTCAATTAATCAATAACAAAATCTAACTAGATGATGCAAGCTCCGTCGGATTTCATCACATGCAATAACCAAAAACGAATCGAATCGCGAAAAGAATCATTAAACTAGTAAGTAAAATACTTACAACGCTATATAAAGCAAGATCGGACTTGATCAAAACTCGACCCGTCCCTTTGTTCCTTTTGGCCGCTACCTTCGAACCCAAATCCAAACCCAAACCGAAACTAAATCAAGCTCAATCAAAACCAAGCTAATCTAATTAATACTAGAATCAACTAATAAACAAAAACCTCCTTGGTTTTGCCTTTGCCGCGGTTCGAACACCAAATCCGAATCCAAAACCTTAAGTTTTCAAATTTAAATCTCCCACCAATCTTCCTTCTTCACTTTCCCCACTAATCTAATTAACCTTAATCAAATCAAATCCCACTTTTTAGCAAAACCCAAACCATGCATAAACCTTAATGCATGTTTATTTTTCATTCATGGATGATCAATAAATCATCATCTAAACTATATTTGATGGTTGGAAAAATCAAATGAAAAGAGTAGGGGTGTTTGTTTGCTCGTCCGAACCCAAAAGAGATGAGGGAAAAGAGAAAACAAGCTTCAACTTGATCCTTGATTAATCTAGACCATTTTTGAGTGATGTTTAAATGGGTTTCAATAATCAAAATTTGTTGATGGTGCTTTGTTTGTGTTTCTGTCTGTCCGTTCGGTTTAGAGAGAACAAGGAGAGGGGAAACAAAAATTTTAACTATGAGTTAACTTGTACTAGTTAAATGGAAATGGGAAAACTCAAGTAATGATTATACATCTTGGAAATCAAATTGGTTGAGTGTGGGGAGAGCATATAGCCGGCGGCTATAAGCTATAAGCATGCATAAATTTTTTTTGTGAAATCATTTACTTGTTTTTTACTTGTATACATTTAATTAAAAGTGACATTTGACACCATTTAAATAAAACGTAAATGTTAAACTCGAGTTTGGCCAAGGTCTAGGAATAAGGACGACATTCGTAAAAATAATAATTTACGATCTTAAAAATCATAACGGGACACGTCGTAAATTTTTACGATGTTTAAAACGCTTAACGAACGCGCTGTCAAACGTTGACTCATGAAACGACCAAAATAAAAATTTCTAAATTTCGTTCGTAATAAAATACGAAAATATTTATTTTCGACAAATAAAATTTTAAATGTCGACGTTCCCACCTTAAGGGAGCGCCGTCTCGGTGCTCGTCCTTTCTTACTCATCTTAACTTCAACTTGTCAGTGATAACGTATTTCCTCATTATTGAAACGGACTCACATTGCCGAACGGCAAAGATCACGCGATATATACTTTCCCTTGAACTATTCCAGAAGGAAAGTTCAAAACGAAACAAAAGTGGTAATTTCAATCCTAACACTAATCCTAAACCTTAATCTATCCTAAACCCTAACCCTAACTCAATCTAAACACTTAAAAACCCTAAAGGAACCCTAAACCAAACCCGACACCACTTTTCTTTCCTTTTTGACCCATTTTACACCCAAGCTAGCAACCTAGCACCTCAAGCACCTCTATGACTCACCAAGCAGCCAACCAAGTAGCTTACAATCACCTCCATCACCTCCTTGTAAGCTACTTGTGAACAAAACACCTCCTTGTCCTTCCTTGTTAGCCGTGGCCTCCAAACAACCATACCACATCATGTATCTAGTTTCTAGCTTATAAGACTCATCAAACTAGCCCTCAATACTCACCTCAGCTAGATTAGACACTTATCAAGCCCTTAGATGCCAAGAAAACTTGGGCACAAAGGCTTACAAGCCCTATATAAACCAAAACATACACCACATTTCATTTCATCCCACACATCCCTAAAATGGAATTCTATTCCTTACATAGCAGTAATAAAAGATCAAGAGAAGTCTCTAAGCTCAGAATAGAAGCCAAGAAGCAAGAAAAATGAAGCCTTGAAGTCGTTATTAGGTGTACAAACCTGAAAACCCCATTTCGACCCATTTTAGCTCATGTAAGCCTAAGATCTTGTTCCATAAGCTTATATTCTGTACAATAATGTTCATAATACTCTTAAGATCATATATGAACTCTTGTTTAAAGCTTTGAATCCTCAAACCTATGTATTTTTGATAAAACCCCTAAAAACGACCCGTTTTGATTTTCTAGCTAACAGATCCTTTTTCTAAACTTTTGTTACGTTAAAACTTCTTATTTTAGCTTATACTAATAATTTATAACCTGAAAATATCATTTGGAATCTTAAAATAACCTTGCATGGCTTTTTGGACTTGTTTTGCAAAAGTTTCCATGCATAGGGGTATATATCGTAACTTTCTGAAATTTATAACTAAAGGGGCTGAAAATGTCATTATTTCAAAGTTATAACTATAAGGACCTATTTTGCCAAGTTTCAAAGTTAAAGGTTTAAATTATATATACTTTATATATAAAGGACTAAACTTGTAAAAGTTTATAAACCAGGGGTATATATTGCCAATTTTGCAAACTTATAAAATATTATATTTTTATATTAATTATAAAAATATATATAAATTATTCTAGCTTTTGAAGAAACTTAAAACTATAATGTATCACATTACTAGGGAGCTTCATGTAAGGGGTTTCATTTGGGTATACGTTTTGACGAGTTTGCTGGATTTACGATTTAAAGTGTCCTGGCTCCTCAAACGTTTACTACATGACCTCTGAATTATGATGGCCCGAACAGTGATACGATACTTCCATAATAAATCCAATCAAAATGATATTTCATTATGACATATCCAATCAAACAACATATCCAATCAAACTAAGACTTGACATATTACCCAGGTTGTGTGACAAAGCCGTTATTTTCATTTCATATACTTTTGCC
>BQNB010082723.1:2727-29243 GCA_026074375.1 Tanacetum coccineum
AATCTCATCATTGTCCAAATATATGTCGATGACATTATATTCGGATCAACTTGTCAAGAAATGTGTGATGATTTTGCCTAGATCATGCACGATGAGTTAGATATGAGTATGACGGGGGAACTAAATTTTTTCTTAGGTCTACAAATAAAACAATTAGAAGATGGTATATTCTTTAATCAATCAAAATATATAAAAGAAATGCTTAAGAAATTTTACGAAAAGAAAACTCACGAAAGACGAAGAAGGTGAGTCCGTAGATAATACCAAATATAGATGTATGATAGGAAGTTTATTATACTTAACGGCAAGTAGGTCCGATATCATGTTTATTGTTTGCCTTTGTACACGCTTCCAAGAGGATCCGAAAAACTCTCACCTTGAAGTAGTTAAACGTATCTTCTGATAAGTTAAAGGCACTATGCACTTTAGATTATGGTATCCTAAGGGGTCCGGCATAAAAACCATAGTATATGCGAACTCTGATCATGCGGGAGATTATGTGGACCGTAAAAGCACTAGTGGTATCTACACATTTATAGGATGTTGTTTAACATCTTGGTTTTCAAAGAAACAAACCGCTCTTGCTATTTCCACTACCGAAGCCGAATATGTAAGCGTCAGAAAGGCATGTCAACAAGCACTATGGCTGAAACAAGCTCTCATAGATTATGGCATTAGGTTTGTTAGGAATTATTGATTTGATGATACAAAAACAATGATACAAAAAGAATGATACAAAAGAATGAAACAAGAGGGTCTAATTCGACATTATGGACATCTACAAAAGATGGAGGATTCTAGAAGACTTTCCTTGTAAGTCTTATGGACTCTCTATATAAAGAGATCCCTAGACATTGTTTATGTGTGTGTTTTCCATAGACGTCTAGTTGTTTAAGGTGTTTAATCATGTATTAGACAAACACCAATGATCTCACCACTTGAGATGATTTTAGCCTCAAGGTCAAAGTGTCTTTGATCCCTATTATAGTAAGGTAACCGTTATATATTGATCAAATAAAATTGGGGCTTGTATGAATGAATAACCTTATGAAAATAACATTGTTCTTTATTTATATTTTGTTGCGTATCAATACTTTGTTATTTTTTATCCTATGAGCTTTAAACGATTATTAACAATTAGTATCAGAGACATGTGGCTCTTGATCTAGGATCTACAAGGTTTTATAAATCGAAGAAAAGAAAGAAAATAAGTATCGAGTTTCTGTTTCTTTTTTGATGATCAAATTCGATGATATTAGGGTTTTGAACAAACTCTAATTCGGTAAAAGCAGAAACTATGATATTCAAAGTACACAACTTCAAGGAATTCAACCACGAAGGGTTCGGGTTTTGGAAGAATGTTGTGCTTGGCTCGCTGTTCTTAAACAACTAATAAATATGCTATAAGTCTCGACAAGGTTTTAAAGAATTAAAGGCTTCATTGATGATCGGTTTGTAGCAACAAGGTTTAAACAGCAGGGTTCGTAAGCAAGAAGATTTTTCTATACATTATCAAGTGGTTCTTAATTGGGTTTCACTAAAGAAGATCTTTGCTACTCTTAAACGACTAACAAAACCCTAATTTTCTAGGGTTTTATTATAAGGTGTATAGAAAGTTTCTGATTTTTCTGATCAAAGATTAAAAGAGATGGAAGCAAGTTTCCTTATGCATTATAACAAGTCTGATAGGGGTGGCCTAGCGTTTAAAGGAGTGTATATTGAGCAAGTTAACCTTGAAGATGTCATGTGCAGGACGTAGACTGGTCATTGGGTTAGCACCATGATAACTGATATGGTTTTTGCTGGTATTGCGATTGAAGGTTTCCTGTGTTTAGTTGCTTAAAGTAGTAAAGAAATAGCAGGACGTATTTACACACCTGGATTGGAAGCAGATTGGTGAGGTTCAATGGTTGTCTATTCTAAATCTGGAAGCATCTTAAGTATCTCCTATATGATAAGTGTTTGCAGCCGTGGATGTCATGGTTAATACTGCCATAATACCTTAATGCTGATGGGATTGGTACGGAAAGATAATACTGCTAAGTATACATTATGCTGCCTGTACACTTAATGCTGCTAGAGTCCGAGTTTATTTAATGCTGCTAGAAAATCTACTTAGTGCTGCCAGGTTTGATGAACAATAGTAATTTAAGAGTTTCTACTGCTAGGTTTTAAAGCAGTTACTACTGTTATTGAAGTTACAGCTGCATTAATTATTGGCAATGAAGATAGTAGTATCCATTAATGTTGTTCGTGATATTAGTACTGCTAGCGTTAAATGCAATTACTACTTCTAGTAATAAAAGCAGTTAGTTACTACTGCTAAGGTAAAAATAGTTACTACTGCTTGGGCTTAAAGGTATTACTACTGCTAGCTTTGTTCGTTATTGGATAACACACAGTTTGGATCTCGGATTAGAAAAGATGATCTTGGATAGAAAAAGGCTATTTTTGGGATTAATTGCAAGAATTGATTACAGAGACAATTGTTTATCACTTATTTGGAGTTGAAGTGGAATTTCCCGAGTGAATGTTCTTATCATATCTTAAAGTCGAGTTTGGTTGGATGATGACTTTGAAGATAACTTGTTCGAGCTTAAAATCGATGTTGACGAAGACTTGTCAAATCTAGCAATGTGTGATCTACAAACTTTTGGTGCTCAATGCGCACATTTGCTATCACTTAAAGGAGTTATGTTGTAGTTCTCAGTGTCTCATTTAGACGAGGATTTTGTCAAGAGATTGAGGTCTACTTATACTTCAAGGAATTACAATATGAGTTTTGAGTCATGTGGATAGTACAAGACATAAGACACAAGTTTAGGTTATTTTACTTCAACATCAAGTTTGTAATACTGAGTTTTCTCTATTAGTAGTCATTACAAAGAGCCAACAGAATAAGAGATTCAAGAGATGGTTAACATATTGGTTTCAGGGGAAGCATATGATAAAGTGTTTAACCATCTACATGCACCACTTGAGGGGAAGGTTTTCACTTACTACTGCTAAGTCATTATTACTGCTGCTAGTGTAAGTTTCTACTGCCTGAATTCATTAATCTTATTATGCGTCATGGAGGGTAAGTTGAGATATTGGAAAGCCTGAATTAGAAGTGTGATATATGGTTTGTAGTTGTAAAGATCAAAATTGCATATGTTCACAAGTTCCCTAATGGATAATGACAAAAAGGGGAAGATGTTACAGAGATGATATGATATGATTTGCAACTTATTAAGTGTGGTGGCATGACATGGAACAAGTTCAAAGGAAATCTTAAGTTAAGGGGATGATTCTGTTTCATTCATAGAAAAGTTATAGACAAAGCTTGCTGAAGATCAAGCTACTATGGATCATTTTGGAATCAGTGTTTGTTTTGTCATCATCAAATAGGGGGAGATTGTTGAGATTTATTGATTTGATGATACAAAAACAATGATACAAAAAGAATGATACAAAAGAATGAAACAAGAGGGTCTAATTCGACATTATGGAATTTTACAAAAGATGGAGGATTCTAGAAGACTTCCTTAAAAGATAAAGATCAAAGATTAGGAAAAGATTTAGTTTCCTAATATAATTAGATTTCCTTGTAAGTTTTATGGAATCTCTATATAAAGAGATCCCTAGAGATTATTTATGTGTGTATTTTCCATAGACGTCTAGTTGTTTAAGGTGTTTAATCATGTAGTAGACAAACACCAATGATCTCACCACTTGAGATCGTTTTAGCCTCAAGGTCAAAGTGTCTTTGATCCCTGTTATAGTAAGGTAACCATTCTATATTGATCAAATAGAATTGGGGCATGTATGAATGAATAACCTTGTGAAAATAACATTGTTCTTTATTTATATTCCGTTGCGTATCAATACTTGGTTATTTTTGATCCTAGGAGATCTAAACGATCTTCACAATTAGCCGTTCTCGTTACCGGAGCGTCTCAAAGCATACAACACGGTAAGAGTGAATCAGATAGTTATTATCTTTCTGATTAAACCGTCAATTCATTTTATTAGAACAAGTTTGATTCACATAGAATCGCACCATCATTTCTTTCTAGTTGACACAAGTGTGATTCATATAGAATCGCGCAAGTCACCTACCAAGAGCTTGTTTGATTTTGGCTCAAGTAGGATTTCCATCTTCACGGTGAATACTTAAGTATCAATCGGATTGTGCTGCAAATTCACAAGGATAATACCTTAGGACTATTGTTAAAAATTGTGTGCTTTATTGGTGTTCATCAAATATTTGTCATGTGTTCTAATGAGATTTATTTTATTGATATCTTGGCTCTAGACTCAATTAGTGCATTTTGGTTTTAGTACTCGGAGACTGGAGCAGACTGCCACCTATTCAATATCAACAATCTTGGAGTGAGATGTAAATAGATAATGTGTGTATCTCTGTGACAAATGAGACAAGTTTTGTAGATGAGAAACTAAATGGCTGGGATAGGGTTGTGCATTTAAATCACTGGGTCATGTGTCGTCTTCATATCAAAATTGCATCTTTGTGAAAAACTAATAGATTACTGTTATTGACCGGTTTTTGGCCTAAGGTATTGTAGGGATGAGAGATTCTTTATTTCACTCCCTTTAACACATACTTTCTTTTTCATTCTTCAACCCCTTCTATGCTTACCAAGACGTCTTACTAACACTTGTTATGATTGTTCCATGTTAGCTCAATCTTAGACGGCTTTATTTTTCCCTTATACACATTCATCTACAATCATATCCTAAGGATGTTATTTCTTAACTATAGATTATTTGGTTGATCCCTTGGTTTTGGTTGGATCTTCGGACTAATTCCTACCTAACACATTATGATTTCAGAATCCGTCATGAATTAAGATGTTGTGGGTTTAAGATTAGTTAACATAAAACTTTTTTCTGTAGAGTAATAAGCACTTGATTGATTAGTATCATTATTATTTTCAAGATCACATTTTAATTACATTTCTCCCCTTATTTTAAATACCAATACACTTAGTTTTTGAAATACTTGCTATTAAAATTTGTCCTGAAAATTTCCTTGGATGTAAACATATTAAATGGAAATTTTATGGAAACATTAACTTGCTCCCCCTCAATTTTAAATTATGTTTGACACCAAAAAAAAATGATATCAAGTTGTAAAATAAATATAAAATTGAGGGTTAGCAATGTTGAGACACAAATTTGAAATTTTATGATTGTCATTGAAGAATTTCTAAAAATTGTGTCAAAACCATAAATCATTTATAACATTTATTTTTTGAGTAATTTGTCATTATTATTACTGAGTTGTTATTAAGACTTTTTTTAAATGTGTTGAATACATAAATATTGTCATGTTATGATTATCCAAATCATTTAAAACCTTGTTTTCGAAAAACTCCCCCTCAAACATTAACTCATTTGAAAATGACACCAAATGTAGAAGAATTGTCTTGTAAAACTTTATGAGGGATGGAGTGTTGAACACACAATTTTGAAAGATTTTGAACCGTCAGCGAGAAATTCTTGAAAAATTGTGTTCAATTTTTTTGAAAACCAAATGTTAGAAGGATTCTCTTTCTAATTTAAGGTAAGCGCACTAAAACGTACATCTTCCTTTGTCTGTTCGGCGTCCGCAGTTGCAATCTGAGAGCAATTACAAGTCATTGAAGAAAAATTAGAAATGACATGTTTTGAAAGCATTTGAAACTCTGCTCGGATCTTCATTTACACAACCTTTCTACGGGCTCAATGTTAATCGACTTTTATAGGCACCATAATGTTATCGCGATTCCAAGAGACATGTCGAGAAGATTCTTTTTGTGAAACATTTTCTAATTTTTTTAATTTTGTATTTTCTTTTTGAAATTTTATATTTTTTTATTTGCTTTTATAAAAAATATTTACATGTTGACCTCAACATTGTTATGTGATGGTGTAATAGTAATTCAAATCTTGTCGTGTGTAGCTCGTCTTGATGTTGGAGGATCAATTTTGGTAACAGCTTTGACCTGAAGGTTCATTTGCTTGTGGTCAGTGAATCCTGATTTTGAACTGTTATGATAGAAGTATTGCTTGTTTATCATTATCAGAATTCCTGAAGCCCTGGTTTCGAGAGATATAGTCTTTTTGCAACCAAAACTCTAAAGTCCATCCTTTTTAGGATTAAAAGATGTAAATGCAATTAAGGTAAGGTACATGACTACATTAATAGTTTGTTCGCATTCATTTGGTTTAGTTGATATTGTCATATTAAACCATATTGGGTTCAATGTAAACTTGGTTGCCTGTGCTAGAAGAGTGAATTTCTTTTCCTAGTAGGCAATACCACCCTAAGACCAACAAATTTGAAAATTTTACCCGTCGGTTTCCACCTAAGACAAGATCTAGGAGTCATTGTTTTCTCATGCACAACGGAAGTCTTTTTGATTAAAAACCTATGTCCTTTTGAGATCTGTCTTTCTAGTTTCTTTACAACACTTATATGCTCTACGGGTTTGTTATTGTTCGTTGTCTTATTGGATGGAACCTTAGCACGCGAGTTGGCTTCATTCAGGAATTTTGTTACACAAGAATCATGATTTGCATTAAAGACACATTTCTGACATGTCGAGCAAACAAAATGTTTGGAGTCAGAAAAATTTCTAGAATTCCTAGAGTGTTCTGCTATGGGCACAGTCTTTGTCGTTACGTAACTTGTCTTAGATACAGGCCAATTCCTAGACTTTTGGTTATTGATCCTAGGTTTTGGTTTGCTACCATTAGCTGTGCTTTGTGATCTAGCAGAAGGCATCACACTAGGTCTTAAATTCCTACCGCTTTCTTGTGTCTTTTTTCTTAGCTTCCTCTAGGTAGTGATTATGAACCATGTCATTTAAGCTATACCTAGATGAGCCAGGTGCAATCATGTGATGAGGTTTTGTAACAGTAGATTCTCTTTCCTAAGGCAAATAATATGTAGTAACTAGTTTTGACAAATCGTTTTTGACATCAACATGAGAGGCAAACTGTGGCTTTGAAATTATAGGTAGTTCAGGTCTTACCGCAAGGTGGATTGTTCTAACAACTTGATTGGTTTCTATGTGGGTTGTAAACGGTCTCCCTTAGATTAATGATTTTTGCAAATTTAGTATTTCACACTATTTCTGTTAATTTTCTTAACTTATTTTTTAATGCTGCAATTGCAAATCCTTTTTTCATGAAGTTGAGCTTTGAACTCATCATTTTGAGCAATCAAAGAAGTTGTGTGTTCTATAGTCTTAGCTCTCGTTGTCTTGATAGAATCAGACAGTTCTTTGTAATGCCTTTTCAAAGTCTCATTTTCCTTAAGTAATTTAG
This sequence comes from Tanacetum coccineum, assembly GCA_026074375.1. NCBI lineage: Eukaryota > Viridiplantae > Streptophyta > Magnoliopsida > Asterales > Asteraceae > Tanacetum > Tanacetum coccineum. The sequence goes on from BQNB010082723.1 coordinate 10,045, forward strand.
CCACTTTATGTTCCAATTCAATGTTTATTCTGTCAATTACTTCTATATCATTTTTAATCTTAAGGCTTCTTTACTTTTTACTTTTGAAAATGACTTCGTTGACCTTCTTTTAAAGTTGAATTTTGAATATTTATAAGTTTCTATTTGACTCAATATGTGCTTCCATTCTTAAAAAATCTTTTTGAAATTGGGCAACGGTCTTTTTGAGACAAATATTTTCAGATTCGAGAGATTGATTTGAGAGTTTAGTTGTCTGGTTATCAGTTAATTTAGCAGGTAAAGGACGTTGTCATGACATTGTTCATATTCTGGTCAACTCTCCTTTCATTATTGAATTTTAGGTTGCTCCTGTCTGTGTAGTCGTGTAGCAAAGACATTAATTTTAGCAAGTCATTTGTACCTCAGCAATTGCTCTTTCATCATAAATAGGTCTGATATCTAATACTACAGCATGTGCATCATTCCCTGATCTGCTGCTTGTATCCTCCTCTTTTGATTCTGTCCCACTGCTTTCCGTGTCAACCAAACTAGCATCCAATGCTTTACTCGTATCAACCTTTTCTTCTGTTGTCTGCATTTGTCTTTCATTCACCCAGCTGGTCATTTTACTTCTGTTTATAGTTGTGCTCTGTTAGAAACATTTTTCTCAGTCTAACTGTGAAGATCGGTCCTTGAAGAAAATGTTGGTGTTTCGTAGTCGTTAGTTAGTTAATTAATTATAATGTTTAATGATGTAAACGGGCCAAGATGCAAAAAGCCCAGATAAAGCCCTCAAAGGCCTCCTAGGCTGATCCCCTTTAGAGTATAAATACTCTATGTTTTTCTCTTATTCTTAGGTTAGATTGTCAGTTATTATTGTTCGGGGTTTTCTAAGCCACCCCTCTCTGTGTGTGTGAAGTTTATCTTTCCAGATCATAATAACAGTCTTTATTCCTTCTGCTGTGAGTGTGTGTGTCACATCACTTGTTAAGGTTGCGGCTAGAGTATTGACGCAGTGGACTCAAATTGGTATCATGGTGCCTTCAAGATTGATGATTTGATTTGGTTTGTGTTTCTATTTTTTATTCAGAAATAAAAGTTAAAGAGGGATCCGAATTTGTTTGTGTGTTTGCTTTCATTCTTGATTCATAGATGGTTTATGTTTAGATCTAATATCATAATAACCATCTCGTTAGCAATCAAGGATTTGGCTTAATTTGAGCCTAAGTGGTAGTGTTTTAAATCTTGTGTGTTTGAAAAAATTAAATCGCGAGCCCTTAATACATCTATCTGATTTCGACTTAATTTTTTTTATCTCATCGAAAATTTTTTAGAAAAATTTCGGCTTATTTTTACAAAAATAAATTTCGGCTTATTTTATTTTAAAAAAAGAGTTTAGGCATATTTTAAAAAAAAAGAAAAGAAAAGTAAGAGATCTATATTTTTGGGAAGAAAATATTTGTTTTCTAAATAAGGGATTTGATTTTATCTTGTTGTGGTTAATTTGGGAAGTAAATAATTGGTTCCTAAGTTAAGGGATATAATCTTTTTAAATTTGAAAGTATATTCTTGTTCTTTTTTTCTCCTACACAAAGATACATGAATTATGTTTTACGGTTTCTTGTTTGATTTTGTAAAATCCCGCGAAAGATACGATTCTTTTCTCGGTTTTAATCAAAGATTTGTAAAATCCCGTGAACAGTAATTGACTTCAATCAAACAAAAACAACACCATACACCCAAATCAAACATAACAACAATCACTTAAGATCCGTTCATTCATATCATACTTACATCAAAATGTCAACTGATAAGGAATCAAGTGCAGCGGGTACGGACAATCGTCCTCCCATGTTGGATGAAAGTGACTACGAATCGTGGAGAATTCGTATAGAGAGGTACATTCGTGGTAAACCTCTTGGAAAGTTAATTTGGAGATCAATCCAAAATGGACCAACTCCGCATCCCCAAATTACTGTGACAGAAGGTCAAGGTGAGGATGCAGTACAAGTAACGAGAGACAAGCAGGATGAAGAGTTTATTGAGATTGAGAACAATTAAAGTAACTAGCTGATATTCAATGCAACCAACATTCTCAGTCAAGGCTCCCAAGACATGTATTCAACATACTAAACCAGACTCGTATTGGGAAAGAGATTTGGGACAATATAGAGTAAAATGAAAGGTTCGGGAAAGTCTCTCCAACAAAAGAAGGAAGAACTATTTGATGAGTACGAACGATTTCGTTGAATAGGAAAATGAGTCAATTCATGACATCTTTTGTTCGTTTTCCCTCAAGTAATCATTTGATATGAAGATTACTAGCTTAACATCCACTCATAGCGTCTAGGAACACCAAGTTTGTAAACAACTTCCTCCGTATTGGGCAAAGTATGTGGACAATGTGAAGGAACACAAGGATGTTTCTGCGAGCCTCCTTGTTGAACTTTACACCTACCTTAAATCATATGAACCACATGCTATGAAGACTCTCAGGAAACAAGAGCAGTCCTCAAGCATTGTTGATCCACTGGCATACCTTGCTTCAACAACACACCACCATACGCCAACTCAAACATAATCCACCCCAGAAAATATGGGACCATAAACTTCATTCACCACACAACCAAGTACCCCAATCAAGACAATGATCTATGGTTGGCAACCATGAACCAATAAGTAAAACTTGTTGAGTGGTTTCCAAAAGCAGTTTCCTCCAACCAACAACCAGCTCAGGACATCGTCCAACTCAAGGAGTCATGCTATTGTGACTTAAAATATGAACTGATAACTAACGATTCGATTGATTCAAAATGCTAGGTCCTATCCCTTGCATGTGCCAAAACATCTTTTCGAATATCGATGCACATGTATAGAGAGAGGTAAAAGTGTTAATATACTCAACAATGTCAAGATACCAAAACTTTTGTGTAATACACAAGTATCTTGATACTTCACAAAGAATCTTTTGTTTCATGATTGGGAAAGTGATCTTAAGGAATGCGAAGGAATGAGATGTTGTACCCTTAGGGTATTCGTAGAATACTCATATACTTGTCTTCGGACAGTATCCACTAGTGAGAATGACTCGTCTTACAAATACTTGTATGAGTTTGATGAGAGCCATGAGACACTTCATATCTTTCGAGATACTCTTTCCAAACATCATCAGAGCATTCTGATTTAATCTTTCGTTTTTTTGTGTCTAAATAAATTTGTTTAGCACATCGAATGTTTTTTTTCAAATCCGCTTTTGCCAACAGGCCTTCTACGGTACTTAATTGTATTAAGAAGTAAAATGCTGAACATGAATTATACGATATAGTCAGCAGATAGTAACTGTACTGACTCACTATTTACCTTTCCATTACGGACATTTGGTTTAGAGAACAGCAATCATACGGAAATCTGATACTTTAGTATTGGAGGACTTAAAGGCTTTGAGCTGGAAAACCTGTCAAGAAGGTTCTTCATTGAATCTATCTGATCACAGGTGCAGTATTCGTACTGTATAGGTAAACGGACTCACCATGTTTCCAACACTAAGTGTCGACTACTCCAGAGAAAATACGGCTACTGGTAAAGAGATCTTCAAATCCGTTCATAGTTGAATTAGTTTACTAAAAACTATAAGGTTATCATTGCACCTTGTTATTGCAACAAAGCATTGACTAGTCATAGGCAAACGGCTCATGGTAAAGACATATCAAATCCGTTTGATAGTGATAGTTTGCCTTAAAAAACTATATTGTTAATTACTCAAATGATTTGAAGACATTAAGAAGCTAAGTAAATGGAGCTTCCGCACCTCTGAAATCAAAGTTCTTCTTCAAATGCTAAAGTCAAAATAATTAGAAGAAGAAAGAGTACAAAAGCTTTCATGATTACTGCAAGTATGAGCATGTCGGACCAAAGTTCAGTGAATGGCGAATTAAAGAAAAAAAATACAAGTAATTCAAAGAAAATCTGAGATCAAGATGAAGTTATTAAATCTAGTAATTCAAGTTTCAAAGATTGGATTTCTACAGAAGCACAAATGCAAGACAAATGACGAACCGCAACGACAACGAGGCTATATATCTATGAATTCTAATTAGTAGCTAAGAAGACTCAAAAAGAAGACTAATTAGGGGGAGATTGTTCGAAACAATATTTCAAGTCTTAACAGTGAAGCTCGGTCTTGAGAAACTTGATGTTTCATTAGCTCGTTAGTTAGTTAATTAATTTATAATGTTTAATGTGTAAACGAGCTCAGTGCAAAAAGCCCAGATAAAGCCCTCAAAGGCCTCCTAGGCTGATCCCCTTTAGAGTATAAATACTCTATGTTTTTCTCATTCTTAGGTTAGCTAGTCAGTATTATTGTTAGGGTTTCTAGCCACCAAAAAGTTTTCTTTCCATCATCAATAAAAAGTCTTTATTTTCCTGCATCTTGATTCTACACATCATTGTTAAGGTTTGTATGAATGATCGTGGAACCTACATGCTCTTTCATCAATTGACTTCTTAACAGATTCCATGTGTTAGATCATTGTAACACGGAATTCTGGAATCTCGAGTTGAGTGTAGATAGAAAAGTAGTTGTGTGTATTACGAATATTCATCATCCAATAAATACGTGACTTGATGAAACATCTAAACTGTGTCTCGAGTACTTTAAAAGCAGACATGGGATCCAATCTCTTGAATTTCTTCATTGTCAAGTGATTTTCTAGTTGATCCATGTTTAGGACATTGTGCTGTAAATGTTCTCAAATCTTGGACCAAAGAGTTTGGCAAATGAATGCACGTTTAAATCCAGGTCTAGGTTTCGAGTTCTTTTAAGTGTTGATTGAAGAAGCTGAGGTCGTTGATGAGTGGTCGAAAAGATTCCATGCAACTCTTTTTTGTTTGTCTTGGAATTTGTTGCTCATTCCGAATTCGAACATAAAGATTAAAGTATTTTGTTCCATATTTTACCTGATCTGTTGATGTGGAAAATGATTTGTAGGATATTAAGTCGTTAATATGTTGTTGTTGATAGATTGGAATTCAATTAACGTTTATGGATTTTACAAATCTTATGATTTTCAGCGAGAAGAAATGGAATCATTTGGGGATTTTACAAAATTAAGAGAAAGTGAAACAATGATTAATTGTTGTTGAAATCGTTGTTGTTGTAGAAGAATTTGAGCTTTTATTAACGATTGATGAGCTTAAAACGCCGAACGGTGCACAAACTTTCAACTTAAAATAAGTAACGGTTGATTAAAACTCAAATAAGGACTAACGGTGCAATTGAAATCCAAGTTATATGCTTAATGGTTGTTAATTATGGTTGTAGGGACTAACTGTGCAAAACAGTTTCAGCTTTGAGGACTAACAACCAAACAAAGGAATAACGGTTAAGTTGACTTAAGGTCCAGGGACTTGAAGTGTCAATTTCGACATTAAGTTAAATATACCAACTTTTCCCTATATTTTGTTGACCTTTGTTTAAAATTTGATTAAAAGAAACACGATTCAATTTATTTCTCGCGGATTGTAGATTTATCGTCGTTGGAAACGAAATATACCACGATGATCGAAAAAGGATTACGATCACAATGGTATAGGTTATAAGTTCCGTAATGAACCGTCACACGAACCTGAAAACCCAAAAATGACTTAAAATGTGTAAGTTTTGTTTCTGTGAAATTGCTAAATCGGTTTCCCCATAAAAGATGATAGATCAGTTCTTAAAGAGTTGGATAATAGATCACTGAGTTAGACAATAGATCGGTTCTTAAAGAGTGCAATAGATCAGTTCTCAAAGAGTACAATAGATCAGTTCCAAAGAGTACATTAGATCTGGTTCCAAAGAGCTAGGGAATATAGAATATATTGGTTCAAAGAGTTTTAGAATTGGATCGGTTAGAATAAAACAAAACGTACTTCAATTTGTTTTCTTGCAAAAAAACATAAACCGTCCTTGTACCTTAAAAAATGGATCTTGGTCGCTTGCTTGTTTCAAACTGTGTGGACCACCTAAACAAGATGATGAACCCAGAATAAGCCACAAGAATAAGCCATAAGAATAATAAGCCACGAAAATAATAAGCTCAAATAAGCTCGAAAAGTTAAGCTCTTTTACAAAGATTAGTCCCCCACCCCACCCCCCCCCCCCCCCCCCCCCCCCTCACTTACTCGACTCAAATAAGCAAAAAAAAACCTAAAATGAAAGAAAATAAGTACTTGATATGCTTAAAATTCTAAAACGTTTTCTTTTTCAAACAAAAAACAAATATATGTTTCAAATCAAACGAACCCTACTATTGAAACTAACGTTGTGAGCATATATTGAAAAACGGCCAAAACTAAGAATATTGAACACGTAAGCTTGTGAATTTTGTTTTAAACAAAGAATTTTGTGTTTATGTAATAAGCATGAAAGAAAAGAAAGAAAAAATGAGCACTTTTAACGAACCAATAAAGCTCAAATATGCCATAAACAAACCCATTAAACCACACCGTGGCGGTGGGATACCAATTGTTCATACCAGAATCACTTCACTTCCATGGTATTATGAAGAAAATAAGATGAGATAAAATAAAGAAAAGTAGAGAGAGGTTAAAGAGAAAAAGTAGAGAGAAGAAAAAGAGAATGGTTGATTACAAGAGTAAAATACAAATGAGACCAACACCCTCTCCACACTTGGAGAGAGGTATTTATACTTACACCATGAGGCTTACATGCCTATGGGCTTTCTACGGGCCGGGCTCGAGATTTTTGGGCTTTAGGCCCATTACAACATTGTGACCAATTAGCTTCATAAGCGCGCACATTTATATTTCTAGCCTACTTAAAACATTTCATAAATAAACACCGAGACATATAGCATAATGAACAAACTTCGTTGTGACTCCAATATTGAGGCTAACATATTTATAAAAGTTAAAAAGGTATATAATATTATATATGTGTTAATACATTATTTTTATGGTTTTTATAGCCAAACGACCCAGAAAACGCTGTAAACCTTGTTTTTAGTTTCTAACAGCTTTGTATGAGTTTATAAAAAGTGCATAAAATTAATTATGAAAGTTAACTAACTTTTATAATTTATAGTTAAATATCTATACACTTCTAGTCCCTAAAAACTTGATATTCAGAGTAAAACATCATTCCGAACAAGCTTGTAGTTTTACACTTTAGCCGAATCGGACCCGAAGGCCCTCAAAAACACCGATTTCGAAGTTCACAGTTTCTCGCAGTTTTTCACAACTTTATAAAAGCTGTGAAAATATATATTTTTTCCAAAATCTTTAAAAATTCATAACTTTCTCTTTTTAGCTCCGTTTTACTCGTTCTTTATATGTACGAAATCGTGCCGAGATAATCTATCAAAATAATAGTTTTATAAACTGTCTAAAAATCTGTGCAGAAACAAGTTTTTATAATTTGTTTTATATAAAACAGTGTTTATGTTTTTAATTATCGTAATCTCGTAAAATTCATATCTCCTTCGTTATAGCTCCATTTTTCAAATTTCTTATATATTCGGAGTCATCTTTAGATGTACTATTTTGATATCAGGTTTATACTTTTCCCAAAAATTCATGCTATTACAGAATATATAAACTGTTTGGATTATATATGTTGATAGAAATAATGCCTAAAAACGTTATTAATATTTTTAGACATCTCTACTTTTTGATAATCAAAAAATGTAAAAACGCTTAATGTAAAATTAAAACGTAAACAAGTAATTAGTAGTATCATTTCGAAAATTAAATCATTTAAAAGGTTTGAATAAATAAATGCTTAATGCATTTTATGATCAAAGGAATTTTTATTCAACCTCACATTTTATATAAAAATGGCACAAACATTTTTTTAACTTTTACAAAACATTTTTAGGTTTAAAAGAAATATTTTATTCAAATAAATACTTTGAATTACATTTTTAGGTTTAAAAGAAATATTTTATTCAAATAAATACTTTGAATTCAAATTTTCTACCTAAAAATGGCTAGGAATGTTCTAAAAAACACCTCTCCTGGAAAAGACAAAAAATGAAGCGTCCTCGCCTGACCGGCCCTCTTAAATATAAGGGCGGTTCCCTTAATTATAAGGGGGCCGACACCCTAATTAAGGGGACCGGCCAAACAAAAAGTCTCCACAGTTTGCCTATAAATACTGGACTGTTCCCCACTGATTTTCTCACCTTTTGCACTTATTCTTTTTTGTCTAAAATCAATCCACACATTTTTCACAATCCTTTGATCATTTAATCATAAAGCTTTGTTTTTCAAATGATCCTAAGTTAGGATCTCAAATGTAGAGGAGAATACTTCCTACCATCAAATAAAAGAAGTATTATAGATTAGTGTGTGTCCTTGCAAACCTCTATTGTAATTGTATTATATCTTGGAAATCATTTGTGTATATTGTGAAGATGTGTATCGTAGTTGTGTATACTGGGTAAAGTGTGGTGATCATTGTAAGTATAGTTAGATCGAGGTGATCTTAGTAAGTAGTGCTAGATTGGTGTGATCATGGTAGTGTCTAGTTGAAGTGAAGTATAGAAAAGTTGTGAAGGGTAGAGAAGTTGTGAAGTAAAGTTGTGAAGTGTAAAGAAGTTGTGAAGTGAAGAAAAAGTTGTGCGGTGAAGAGAAGGTTTGTGAATTTGTTGTGAAAGTAGAGGAACTGGTGATTAGTTGTGATAGATTTTGTCTCAGATCGAATTAGACTAGAAATTTGGATTAGTGTCAAAAATGGTGTAAGCTTCGTTGTGTACGGTTGTTCTCGCCTAAAGAGAGCTTGTTGACCCATAGTGAGAACCTCTCGGTATGTGCGTCGGGGGAGTGGAGTAGAGAGAAGAGGTGCTTCGTTACCAAACCACTATAAATCCTTGCGTTGTGGTTTGATATTTCTATCTCTTATCTCTTGACTTGCATATTTATTTCATATCTTGTCATTACTTATTAGTTTAGTTAAATTGTTTATATTGTACACATTGTGAATTCACATAAAGTCGAATCTAATTTTTATAAACAAATTTTCTCTGATTTAAAAGTTGATAAAACTATTCAACCCCCTTTCTAGTTTTCCACAATTAGTATCAGGAGCCACGGGTTTAACAAGATTTTTTAAATAAATGTATTTTAAACTTGAAATTCGGTCTATGAAATCGAAAAAATATTTAGAAGGACAATCTATGGATTCATTTATTGGAAAAATAGATTCGAGACTTATGTGAAATCAAAAGATCTAGATCTTGGGATATTTATTCCTATGATGATTTTCCTCTTATTCAAAATAATACCGAACTAAAAAAGGATGGAAATTGTACCATTTGATTATGAAAAAGTATGATTTTAAAAAAGAAATTGTATAAATAATGAAGCTAAATGGTAATTTATAATGCTTTTGCACAGGTAAAGATTACGAAGAATTTTTATTGTGTAAAACCGCCAAAAGAAATTTGGGAATTACTTTATTAATCACACACCAAGGTAATAGTTAAGTCAAAGATAACAAAATAGATCTTCTTGTTTAACAATATAAATAATTTACGATTCTGAAAGAAGAATCGATAGATAATGCTTTTGCTAGATTTAATATTATTATTACTGGTCTAAAAACACTTGATGAAGGTTTTTCTTAGCAAGAAAACTATGTTGGGAATTTTTTAGGTGCATTCATCCTAAAAATGGCGCGTAAAGGTTACGGCTATTGAAGAGTCAAAAGATTTGAATCTATGATCACTTGATGAAACTTATTGGAACCTTGAAAGTTTTGAAGTAAATATTATAGAAATATTTCGAATTTAGTCAAGAAGACCAAAATGAAAACAAAGTAGATCTCTTGCGTTGAAGGCTAAAAAGGAATCTAGTGATGATGATAGCTCGACCTCCGAAAGTGAAGACGAAGAATACGCCATGGCCGTTAAAAAGGAATCAGAATTCTTCAAAAGACTGAGGAAAAGATTTGTAAGACAGCACTCGAGAGGAAAGAAAGTCGTCATTGCAAGAAGTAGGACGACAAAAATGGTTAAATAATGTGATAAGAAAATGAATTAGATGTGGAGAATTCAAATCATCTTATCGGGAAGTGTATGTCCAATCTGTCGTTCAAGATACAACAATCCAAGAGTTTTATTTTCCATTGGTGGAGGAGGGAGCGTGGAGTGATAGTGGCGAGATAAGAAGCAAAGAATTAAAGACGAACTTGTCTGTTAGCTCAAGCGTCTAACGAGATATGCTTAGGAATTAATTTGGAGCCCGACGAATTAATTAAAGATAGCGGATGCTCGAAACACATGACGGGGAACCGAAGGCTATTTTCTACATACCAAGCATACAACGGAGGTAATGTTATCTTTGGAAGTAATTTGCGTGGTAACATCGTAGGCAAAGGTACGATTTCTCATGACTCCCTAATTATTGAAAATGTTAAACATGTAGATAATATAAAATTCAACTTGTTAGTATTGGTCAAATATGTGATAATAAGTGCAAAGTAATATTTACCGAACACAATAGCGAAATAATCAAAGACGAAAAAGTCATAGGTAGAGGAATTAGAAAAAGGGGTTTATATGTGATGAAACTATGAAATAAACCGGAAGATAACATATGTCTTACAACCTTAGATGAAAACTCTACCTTATGGAATAGGAGATTAGGTCACGCAAACATGGCATTAATTATTATTTAGCATCTAAGGGAATTGGCTTAGAATTTACCTAAGCTTAAATTGACCGACATGTTTGTGAAGCCTTGCAAAATTGGAAAGCAGGCAATGTTGTCACAAAGCAAAAAATATTGGTATCAAGACTAGTGCTTAGAATTATACACTTGAAGTATGTGGTAAAATCGATAATACCTTAGTAATTCTAGATGGACTATTCTCGATATCATGGACTAGATTTTTAGAAAATAAAACCGAAGCTTTTGAAGAATTCAAAATATTTAGTAACATGATTCAAGATTAATAAATTAGGATGTTCAATAGTATCATTAGAACGGACCATGGCTCCGGGAATTTAATAATGAAGTACGATTCGGAAACTATTGTAAGTTAAATAGGATCTCTCACAATTTCTCCGCTCCTCATACTCCACAATCAAATGGGGTAGTGGAAAGAAAGAATCACACTCTACAAGAAATGAGTAGAACTATATTGATGAACAATCTATTTCACAAAAAATTTGGTGTAATGCGGTCGATACATCAACCCCATATGAGTTGTTAAGAGGCAAAAAACAAAACCTTAATTACTTCAAAGTATGTGGAAGCAAATGCTTTAGTCTTAATACAAAAGATTACTTCACCAAGTTCGACCCAAAGTCGTACGAAAATGTTTTCCTAGGATATTCACAAAATAGTAAAGCTTTTATAATTCTTAACAAACAAACACTGAAAGTCAAAGAATCCTTAAATGTGACATTCGATGAAACTCTTCCCCCGCCTAAAACATCACCATTAGAGGATGATGATTTTGTCAAAGAAGAAGCTATTGATATTAATAAAACAAAACCCTTAGGCAATGATCTCGAAGATAAATCATTAGAAAACAATGAAATCATAAACATCAAAGAATCTAAAAGTCATCCCTAGATTTGTCATTTCGTAACCTAAATCATGAACTCTTAGATCATAGCTCAAGTCTAAAGGAATTTCTTTTGTTTTCTTTAACAATAGAACCTTAAAATGTAAATGAAGCTTTGAAAGATGAGAGTTGGGTAATGGCTATGCAAGAGGAACTAAATTAATTTATATCAAATGATGTTTAGGAATTAGTCCCTAATCCTATGGATATGACCATTATTGGAACCAAATGGGTATATAGAAATAAGCTCGACGAAAATGGCATTGTAACTAGAAATAAAGCTAGGCTAGTTGCCCAAGGTTATAATCAATAAGAAGGAATTGATTATGATAAAACTTATGCACCCAAAGCTAGATTAGAATCCATAAGAATATTATCAGCTTATGCATGCGCACTAGACTTCAAATTGTTTCAAATGGATGTAAAGAGTTCATTCCTTAACGGTTTTATCAATGAGGAGGTTTATGTGGCACAACCTCCAGGATTCATTGACTTTTCAAAACCTAATCATGTTTATAAACTCAAGAAAGCGCTTTACGGACTTAAACAAGCTCCTAACGCTTGGTACGATAGATTGAATGCTTTTCTTATTAAACATGATTACACCATAGGAATGGTAGATAACACACTCTTTACAAAAAAGAAAGACCCACAGTCTCATCATTGTCCAAATATATGTCGTAAGAACATTATTATTCAAAAACTTGTCCAGAAATGTGCCATGATTTCGCCAAGATCATGCACGATGAGTTTGAAATGAGTATGATGGGGGAACTAAATATTTTCTTAGGTATACAAATAAAACAATTAGAAGATGGTATATTCTTTAATCAATCTATATATATAAAAGAAATGCTTTAAGAAATTTGGTTTATCAAAGATCTATGCCAATGAAAACTCCATTATGTTACAGAAATGAAACTCACGAAGTATATAAGTCTCGCGCTTGAAGTCCGTAGATGATGATATGAGATATCTCGCGAGGTATGATAGGAAGTTTATTAAACTTAACGGCAAGTAGGGCCGATATCATGTTTAGTGTTTGCCATTGTGCACGCTTCTAAGAGGATCCTAAAACCTCTCACCTTGAAGCGGTTAAACGTATCTTCCGATACGTTAAAGGCACTACGCACTTAGGACTATGTTATCCTAAGGGGTCTGGCATAGAAACCATAGTATATGCTGATTTTGATCATACGGGAGATTCCGTAGACCGAAAAAGCACTAGTGGTATTTACATGTTTTCGGGATGTTGTTTAACATCTTGGTTTTTGAAGAAGCAAACCGCTCTTGCTATTTCCATTACCAAAGCCGAATATGTAAGCGACCGAAGAAAAGGCTTGTCAAACAAGCATGTGATGATAACAAAGATCTCGTAGATATATGGCATCACAGTATTTGGTTAGATTTTGACATTCCTATATTGTGTGGATAACCAAATGGGCTATAGACTTAATGAAAACTCCCGTACAACACTCTCGTACAAAACACATTGAGATTCGTTACCATTTCCTTCGTGACAATGTTCAAAAAAGGAATATTTCCATAGAAAAGGCTTCATCGAAAGATAACATTGTCGATATTCTAACTAAACCCTTTAAACGTGAGCCTTTTAATTACTTACGTGTAGGTCCAGGAATGATGGAACAAATTGATTAAGTACTTATTAAGTAGTCTCATCCCTATAAACGATTGATAGGTACTTAAAAGTGAACAAGAACAATGAACTACAATCAAAACTAAAATGCCAAAATCAAAAAATTAGGAAAATTAATTCGTCAGATGGGCGGCCCCCTTAGCTCTTAATGGGCTGTCCCCTTAATGATAAGGGGCGGCCATGCACATAAGGGGACCCGCCATCTGACAGTTTGTAAAAAAAATTCTGAGTCTAGGATTCTATTTTGCACAAAACCAAAGATTGGGAATTTCTCAGAAATTAATCTTTATACAAAATTACGTTTTAGTTACCTCGGTTTTTGCCAAGGCTTAAACTTCTCAACTTAATATATGTATATATTTGTCCCAATCTATTTCTCAAAATCCTTCTCACTACTAGGAATTCATGAAAATATACTTTCATACATTGTTGATATATATACTAAAAACATCTTCCATTCATGCATAATGATCTCACACTTGTTGCCGGAATATATAATCCAATATATATTTTTTGAAACTCTTGATTGAGCAAAATTAAATCAAGGAGCACTTGGATTATTTCTTAGGTTTTTCTTAGAGTCGAAATAATCCTCACTCTACATTTGTCGCATATATGCACACACTAGGTTTATAAATACAAACACAAGTCTCATTTGATGTGTTTACAACCTACTTCTCTTGTTTAAGAAATATTAGGAACATTAGAAACATTACATCTATTTGCTAATGCTTCAATTAATATGCTCTTCATTAAAGATTTCTATTTGCCTTATTGCATGCTTATTTATATATATACTTGCTTGCTAAATGTTATGCGAATTAGGCTTGATTGTTATTAGGACTTTGCATGTTTATACTCTTGCTTGCTAAATGATATAGTCTTGATTGCTATAAAAATTTAAGACTTGCTGCAAATTGATCACCAAAACAAAACTTTTCTTACAAAATTTTAGCAAAAATAAAATTTTTGGACGTCTGAAAAGTCTCAGATGGGCGGCCCCCTTAATTCATAAGGGCGGCCCCCTTATTAATAAGGGGGTCGGCACCATAGATAAGGGGGCGGACCATTCAATACACAGGTGTTACTGTCTCGTTTTGCTTTTTTTGACCCTCTTTCACCTAGACCCCGCTATTATTTCCCAGAACTCACCAACATTTCTTGGATTTGTTTTCCAACAATATCCATCCATCCTTCACTACATTATCTTCCCAATATAAATCAACCTTCATCCTCACCACAATCACCACATTCAACTTATCTTCTCCAATGACATCTCCTCACAAACCTATGTCCAAACCTTCAAAGGTGGCCAAAATGTCCGTAAGACTCATATGAAGAAAGAAGTTGAACTATTGTAATACATCTAGTGAGGTTGATGTTAACTTGCCTACACCAATGCCAAAACCACAATCTCCTCTCCAAGAACCATCACAAGAAAATCCTCCTACTACTCACTCAAACCATGATTCACTAAAATCTCATTCACCTCGACTTGGTGATTCTTGTGACACTAATGTTGGACAAGCTTTCATTCCACCACAAAGTGTCAATCAAACTCAACTCACACAACCCTCATTTCCTCACTTACTCATCAATCCACATGTTGCTAGTGTGCTTCGTGCTCAAACTCCACCCTCACCTCAAGGTGATAACCAAACTCAACCTCTACAACCTCCATCTCCAAGTAGAGAAATGCTCATTGATGACATTCATAAACTCTAAGATTTGTCAAACCTTCTAGCCATGCACCTTTCCTAACGTAACACTCCCTCATCACCCTATTCTCAAAACTTGCCTCACACCCTCAACTTGAACCAAGTCGAACAACATGTTGGCTATTGTCTTTGTTGCATCTTTAACCAAAAACAATTCCTTACCTTGAATGAAGATCTCAATTAGATTGAATTGCTTCTTACTCACTGACAACCACCACTTCAAGTCTAACGAGACTACCTTCCAACAACCACCTCTGCTCCAAACTCCCCACCAACAACCAACTAAGCATGTTATATGCTTATCTTTTCTCGCTTTCAAATAAATGACCAACCCACTTCTTTTGCAAGCAAGTTCAATGGTTTTTTATAGCAATCAAGGCAACTTAGGACCTTTGTAGTTTCTATTTCATGTAGAATGTACTATTATGCTTCAAGTATGATATTTAGGTTTGATAAGTGCATGTTGAATGATTGTGTTTTATACAAAATTTCTATGTTCAATGAATGATCTGTTGCTTAATTGCTCTTTTGAGTTGTTATATCTTGTATATTTATGATGGTTGGTTTGCACAAATATGTTTATTTATTTTTCTTTTTCCTTTGCTATATGTTAGAAACATTGGCGTTGTTCTTCTAACTTGTTTTTATAGCAAAGTTACCATAGCTCGATTCTTTGGTTCCCTCGAACGAGGGGGGTGCACACATCAAGGGGGGGTGATTTTTCCATTGATTTTATGGTTTTTTTGTCGGTGAAGCCTTTTTGATTCTACAAAAAGGGAGAGAAATGGAAAGAAAACTCACTAAATACTTGTTTAAACATAATTTTACATTTAATGAGTTTAGATTTTGTAATCATCAGAAGGGGAGGAGGATTGTTGATAGAAATATTGCCTAAAAATGTTATTAAATATTTTTCGATCTCACTTCGTTTTTGATAATCACAAGTGTAAAAAAACGCTAAATTAAAAATAAACCGTAACATAGTAATTTGTAGTAAATTTTCATTTCGAATTATATAAACTGAAAGGTATGAATAATTATATTTTAATGCATTTATGATCAATAGGAATTTTTATTCAACCTCACATTTTTTTTAAAATGTTACAAACATTTTTATAACTTTTACAAAAAATTTTTTATTTTAAAAAGAAAATGTTTTATTCAAAATAAATATTTTGAATTCAAATTTTCTACCCAAAAACGGCTAGAAATATTTTAGAAAACACCTCCCTAGAAAAGTTAAAAACCGGGAGCGTCCTTTTAGTCGGGGCGGTCCCCTTAATTTTAGGTGGGCGGCACATGAAATTAAGGGGCCGGACAGACAAAAACGCTCTCATTTTTCCTATAATTACGGATTTGTTTCCCCATGAATTTCTCACCTTTTGCACTTATTCTATTTGTCTAAATCAGTCACACATTTCCATATAATCCTTTGCTCATTTTAATATTAAACCTTGTTTCCTAAGTGATCCAAGCTTAGATCCTCAAGTGCAAGAGAAGAATACTTCCTACCATCAAGTAAAGAAGTATTATAGATTAGTGTGTGTCCTTGCAACCTTGTTGCAATTGTTATTATATCTTGTAAAATCATTTGTGTATATTGTTGAAGGTGTGTATTATAGTTGTGTATAATAGGTAGATTGTTACGTGTCATTGTAAGTACAGTTAGATCGGGGTAATTTTGTATAGAGTAGTGTTGTTAGATTGGTGTTGTGATCAGGTAGTATCTAGTTGAAGTGATGTTGTGAAAGTGAACGTATAGAAAAGTTGTGAGGGTAGAGGAAGAGTTGTGAAGTGAAGGGTTAGAAAAGTTGGAAGGGTAGAAGCTGTGAGATGTGAAGTATAGAAAAGTTGTGAAGGGTAGAGAAGTTGTGAAGTGAAGTAAAGTTGTGAAGTGAAAAAAAAGTTGTGTGGTGAAGCGAAGTTGTAAATTGTTGTGAGGTAGTGTGGTTAGTTGTGATAGATTAGGTTCTAACTAGGATTTAGAACGACATTTGGCTTAGTGTCGGGAAATTGGTTTGTAAGCTCAGTTGTGTACGTTTTCTCCGCCTTAAAGCGAGCTGTAAACCATAGTGAAGAAATGAAGAAAACTCTCAAGTTTGGTGCTCGAGGAGTGGAGTAGGGCGAAGAGGTGCTTCATTACCGAACCACTATAAATCCTTGTATTGTGGTTTGATATTTCTATCTCTTATCTCTTGTTTTGCATATTTATTTCATATCTTGTCATTACTTCTTCATTTAGTTAAATTGTTCATATTGTGCACATTGTGAATTCACATAAAGTCAAATCTAAGCTTTTATAAACAAACTATACATTAATTTAAAAAGCGGTAAAACTATTTAACCCCCCTTCTAGTTTTCCACAAGTTGCTTACGAGGTATTCGTGTTTTAGTATAGTTTGATGAAGATAATTTCTTTGAAATAAGAGGTCTAAAAAGGAAGGGTGAAGTGAGGTGGCTAAGGGAGATCATACGCAAAGAAAAACCTTGTGTGATTGGTCTACAAGAAACAAAAAGTAGTGATGTCGAAG
Organism: Tanacetum coccineum; assembly: GCA_026074375.1. Lineage (NCBI taxonomy): Eukaryota > Viridiplantae > Streptophyta > Magnoliopsida > Asterales > Asteraceae > Tanacetum > Tanacetum coccineum. Next base: position 27,502 of record BQNB010082723.1, read on the forward strand.
AACAGTGGGTAAAAGAAACTTGGTGTTCAAGAAACTTTAGTTATGCCCAAGCAAATGCTAGAGGAAAATCAAGGGGGTCTTTTGATGCTATGGGACAATAATGTTTTCTTGGGCACTAGTGCGTTCGCCGACAATCGTATCATCGCAGGTCAAAGGGAGATGGAAAGGAGTATATAGGGAGATTATCTTGGTCAATGTGTGATCCGTAGTGATCTTTAAATAATTCAAAAGATAAAAATAAAGGGATATGCCAAGGAAGTTGGAAGTTTGAATAACAAGTGATAATCCCTTTTAAATTTCTAACATGATAACTTTGAACATAACTCAAACTTATCATTATGTTTCTTTATAAATAGAGATTAGGGAAGAAACACATGATGCCTTATTAACAACAGAAACATTGTGAAGCAATCAGTGTGGTGTGTCTGAGAGAAATTCAATACAAAACAAATTTCCCCAAATTACTTTTCATTATTATCGTAACATTTATTATTTTATCTAGTATTTGTAACATCCTTCAAAGACATTTTGGTTATAATCTTTGGATGGATCAAGTGGTATCATGAGCCTCATTCGATCTGTATGGTGCAAACCAAGTCGGGGTACAAGGCATCAGGAGAATCCATTACCATTCTTCAACAACATCGCCAACCATCGCAGGCTAAAGAAACAACATCAATGATGACTAATACCGATGAGCAACTTTTTGGTTAGTGACCTCGCAATGAAGGTTGATAAACTTACCAAACAACTAGAATCTATTATGGGCTGGATACAAGCACAACCATCAAACCAACCCAAGGCTCAGGAGACACCCCTCAATGAAACATATAAGTTTTTTGTTTATGATGAAGAATATGAGGATGATGATATCAAATCAGAAAATGTTAACAAAATAATAGACCTGGTTCTCACCGCCCATTTAATGGTTAAGCTAAGTCAGACATCCCGACGTATGATGGCACCATCGATGCGGAAAAATTGGATTCATGGCTTGATTAGTTAGAGACTTACTTCACTTCATATGGGTTTCGTAGCAGTGATAAGGTTGTCTTTACATGACTGAAATTAAAAAGCCATGCATTGACTTGGTGGAATTCTTAGTTGAAAATCATGGGCAATGAAGAAATTAGTTGGAAAAATTCACTCAACTCTTACTGCAAGAGTTTTACCCCATGGGGTATATTCAAGATCGTTGGACATTGTGGTATAATTTACGTCTACAAAGAGGTCAGAATGTACAAGAATACACCATAGAATTTAATTAACTCGCAATGACGTCGGGGATTGCAATAGATAACGTAGACATTTTCAATAAATATGTGACGATATTACCTCTACAAATTCAAAATGAGACGTGGTTGCATGTGATAACAAATATCTCTAATGCAAGTAGCATCACGATGGCGATCGAACAAAAAAATAAAGTTGGTGGTAGAAAGTTTAAAGAAGAATCAAAGGGTGAATAGTCTAATAGTAGCCATCACAAAAAGGATTAAAAAGAAAGGGGTGACTGATGACATCAAATAATGTCTATTTTATAACATCATTTATCCTATAATATTGACCCATTTTATATAATTATTGCAAAGAATTGTTACTTAATCGTTTATATTTAAGAATTGCAGTAATTATGGAGTAATTAGTGAAAGATAGCAAAAGGCGCGCCTTTTGGAGCTTAATAGAAGATATTTTGAAGATTACTATTCAGAACACTCAATACGCCGTATCCATCAAGGAAG
>BQNB010082724.1:0-2500 GCA_026074375.1 Tanacetum coccineum
TAACTTGGTAATTTTCTTAATTTCTCTTTTAAAGTATTATATTTTATAAATATTTTTCGTGTATAAAACTTACAATCAACCTTCATAACAGAAATAGAAAATCAACTAGATCATAAAGTAAAAGTTATCAGGAGTGACAATGGAACTGAGTTTAAGAATAGTATAATGAACCATTTTTGTGAAATGAAGGGGATTAAGAGGGAATTCAGTAGGGCTAGGACTGCTTAACAGAATGGTGTAACTGAGAGGAAGAATAGAACACTAATAGAGGCTGCAAGAACTATGTAAGTAGACTCTAAGTTTTCAACCACCTTTTAGGCTAAAGCAGTTAATACTGCTTGCTATGTGCTAAATAGGGTCTTAGTCATTAAGCCTCATAACAAGACATCTTATGAACTTATTCGTGGAAGACCTCCATTGATAGATTTCATGAAACCTTTTGGGTGTCCTGTTACCATCTTAAATACTAGGGATCATCTAGGCAAGTTTGATGGTATTCTATAGTTAGTAAAGCTATGAGAGTATTTAACAAGAGGACCATGATAGTTGAAGAGACCTTAAACATTAGATTTCTTGAAAATACAACTAATGTGAAAGGAAATGGACCAGACTAGATTTTTGATGTGTATTCCTTGACAATATCTATTAACTATGTGCCAGTTGTTGCAGGGAACAAAACTAATGGTATTGCAGGAACTAAAGATAACATTGTTGCAGGTCAAGCTCAAAAGGAAAAAGAACCTGAACAAGAGTACATCCTAATACCTTTATGCATAACTGATCCTTTAATTTCTCAAGGTCCTAAGGATTGTGAAGGGGATGCTGGAATGAAGCCTATAGAAGTAGATGAAAATGAAGCTTCAGATAAAAGTAGGAAGAATGATCAAGAAGCAAGAAGTGAGTCTGAAAGGTTAAATCAAAAAGAAATGTAGACTGAACACACTAACAGTTCTAATGGTATTAATAATGTTAGTACACCTGTTAGTACTGCTGGACCATCATTTGATACTGCTGTTCCATCAACACCAGTTAATACTGCTAGACCTTCTATTAGTACTGCTAATGAATCTGAAGAACAACTTTTTAAAAGATTTTCTCCTTTCAAAAATGCATTTACCCTTCCATATGTCCTAAATATATCTTCAATGGATAATACTGACATCTTTGGAAATGCTTATGATAATGAAGATGTGGAAGAAGAGGTTAAAATGAACAATGTAATTTCATCTTATAGAATAAGAGTAATCAAAGGAATGCCCACGAGCCTAAACAAATGTCTAAAGCATGCCACATGCTTAGACCCTAAACAAATAATCAGATAGTCATAATCAAATGTACACATGTATGCATTCCCTGATGTACCAAATGTGATATGGGGTGTATTGCACACATACAACCATTCACCTGAACTGAACAGAACAAAGTACCTAGGATGCATCCATATGCTCCTTACAAAACAAAGTCATATCCATATACACAAGTACAATGACGAGTGCACATAAATGTAAGCTAATAATAATCAAAGGCCATCATTCAAAAGGGAATGCCGTGGACCAATCACACCGCCACAGATAGTGTCATGTTATTGGTGCATCAATGACATGGTCATGGTACCTCCATGACTAGATACAAATAGCTCGGGCAAAGATTTAAGTAAACTAAACAAGTTACCAATAATTCAAACAAGATAACGGATCTAATATCATACGAAATATTCAAACAAAGATGAAAGGAATCATGAATTACGAATATCAAATCAAACGGAATATCAATGAGTCATGAGTACGGATAGAAAATCAGACGGAATATCAAACGAGTCAAAGTAATTGAAACAAATGAGGATCAAGTCATGAGATGTCCTTACTAAAATGATGGAATATATGTACCTTAACCAACAAGCAACGAAGAGAAAGAACACGAAGACAAAGGATTACACCCTCGACATCGGATCTACATAAATCCATGATTACATATTATTATCTATCTCATTTCATAAGTTTATTACTTGATATTACTGAATATAGAGTTTACTTGACTTAATTAAGTTTTCCAAAAATTTCAGATTTTAACTACTTATTTAAGGTAAATTTCCATACGTAAATGACCCATAAAAATATCTTCTAAATTTACACCAAAAATCACAGAGGTTCCCACACATGTCTAATACATTCATGATCATTAGTTTAATTTATTTCCATGTTTAAGTATCCCTTTGACCCTTGTTACGCAAAACAGACCCGAATTTCGACCAGGCAGAACCTTTGAAAAGTTGAATCGTAAAAACCCAACTTAGAGAAATCAGAAAATTCTGAAAAACATCATGGATGTAGCTATTATCATGAAGATTATCCCACGAAAAATTCAAAGGCTAATTCGTTATGGTTTGAGAGTTAAAAATCAAATACTATAACTGAATTTTTCAAATAGAAATTCCAGATTCGACACTTAATCTTATAAAATCTAAAAATTGACCTTCCCGACCTCCAATTGACATGAAGGA
>BQNB010082724.1:5000-20065 GCA_026074375.1 Tanacetum coccineum
TGTCCTGAAGGCCCAGATGAACGGTTGTACTGCCGATCTCGGTTATGTCGTGACTTCTGATCACTGTTGCCATCCTGCCTGTCATAATTGTGATCGTCATAACCCTTCTGATCATACCCTCTTTAACTGCTACCCCGCCTATCATGACTACGCCCGTCATACATCTTCTGATCATACCCTCTCTGATTGTTACCCTGAGTCATTGGTCGAATACGGTCCCCATCACGGTTCCTCTTGTTATTCTGACCTGACCTCTCGCGGAGAATCTCAATGTTCCTAGCAGCATTGGCCACCTGAGCCACATCAGTAAATTCCATGTTCACAATCCTATCCAGAATCCAGTCACAAAGTGCCCACTTGAAATTCTTGGCCTGTTCTTCCTGGGTACCGGCCTTCTTTCCCAAGAAGCCTGCCAACCTGAGAAACCTCTTCATAAACTCACCACTGGGTTCACCATCTCTCTGAAGAATCGTGTGATATTCCCTCTCATACTTCTGCTACTCAGACCTAGGGAAATACTGCAAAAAGAAGAGTTCACGGAAATCCTTCCACGGTAAGATAGCCACGTACGTCTCACCTCCTTTGGCTTGTTTCACAGCCTTGCACCAACTGAGAGCATCACCTTCCAACTTGTAACTTGCCAACCTAGCCTTGAACTCATCAGCACACCCCAAAACCTAGAACAGCTTCTCAATGTAAGCAATCCAGTTTTTAGCATCAACTAGAGTGGTTGCGGAGCTAAAAGATCGGGGCTTCTGTTTCCTAAACCTTTCCAACCAGGTGTGGATGGTAGGGGGTTGTTCACCACTGCTCCCAGTACCATTCTGACGGAGCTCATTAGTGATCTGGGTAGTGAGACAAGGTAGCAATGCATTGACTGCCCGCTGCACCGCCTCATCAAAAGCAGGACCCGAAAATTCAGGGGTAGATTGACGTGTGTTCACCATCTGAGTAATCAACAAACAGCACGGCGAAGACGATTCAGAGTTAAGATCAAAATACGAAAGGAAGATATTATATCAAAATACGAAGGGAAGCCTAATGTCTACCCAATCCTCACATGTCATAACCTAGGTTTTACAGGTCGAAATGGCTCTAATACAATAATTGTAACATCCCGCTCCTATAAAGAGACCAAGAGTTACGTTATGATGTCAAATCAGAACATATAAACGCAAGCGAAAGACTTTAGTAAATAAAAATACTAAGTCGTGAAACAAAATGACTTCCAAAAGTATTAAATTCCAATAAAGTCTAAATAGAATAAATCTTCAAATGAAAAGGTCTTAAAACATAAATCCAAAAGGGTTCTTCTAAAGGTGGGTCCTCTAAAAGCACCTACTCTAAACAATCATATCCCAGCTTCCCGCTTAGTACCTGCCGTAGGAAAAGAAAACGCGGCTGAGATAACACTCAGTGAACAAATATAATAATAATAACGGTAATGAAACGAAGGAATGAACGAAACGGATCACAAGACCTTGCCAAACAAATGCCAAACGATATATATATAAATATATATAGATAATAGAATAATATATATATATATATAGATATATAGAACATGAATAGGATAAGAGTAATCAAAGATTGCCCAGAGCCCAAACAAAGTCTAAAGCCATGCCACATGCTTAGACCCTAAACACATAATCAGAAGCATAATCAAATTACACAAGTATGCAGTTCCCAGATGTACCAAATGTGAAATAGGTGAATCACACATACAACCATATTTTTTTTCACCTGAACTGAACAAAACAAAGTACCTAGGATGCATCCATACGCTCCCTGCAAAACAAAGATATATCCATATACAGAAGCACTATGGCGAGTGTGCGAACATATATAATCAAATCATAATAAGTGCACATATAAAAGCAAACTCTGTGGACTAATCACACCGCCGCAGATAGTGTCATGCCATTGGTGCATCAATGACATGGTCATGGTACCTCCATGACTAGTTACAAATAGCTCGGGCAAAGATTTAAGTAAACTAAACGAGTTACCAATAATTCAAACAAGATAACAGATCTAATATCATACAAAATATTCAAACAAAGATGAAAGGAATCGTGAATTGCTAATATCAAATCAAACGGAATATCAATGAGTCGTGAGTACGGATAGCAAATCAGACGGAATATCAAACGAGTCAAATAATTGAAACAAATGAGGATAAGTCATGAGATGTCCTTACTAAAAGGATGGAATATTTGTACCTTAACCAACAAGCAACAGAGAGAAAGAACATAAAGACAAAGGATTACACCCTTGACACCGGATCTACATAAATCCATGATTACATATTATTATCTATCTCATTTCATAAGTTTATTACTTGATCTTACTGAATATAGAGTTTACTTGACTTAATTAAGTTTTCCAAAAATTTCGGATTTTAACTACTTATTTAAGGTAAGTTTCCATACATAAATGACCCATAAAAAGTATCTCCTAAATTTACACCAAAAATCACAGAGGTTCCCACACATGTCTAATACACTCATGATCATTAGTTTAATTTATTTCCATGTTTAAGTATCCCTTTGACCCTTATTACCCAAAACAGACCCGAATTTTGACCTGGCAGAACCTTTGAAAAGTTGACACGTAAAAACCTAAATTAGAAAACTCAGAAAATTCTGAAACAAATCATGGATGTAGCTAATATCATGAAGATTATCCTACGAAAATTTCGAAGGATAATTCTTTATGGTTCGAGAATTAAAAATCAAATACTACAACTGAATTTTTTGAATAGAAATTTCATATTCGACACTTAATCTTATAAAATCTAAAAATTGACCTTCCCAACCTCCAATTGACATGAGGCCGGATTTTCCAGAAACTAGATTCATTGAACTTCACTTTAGGCTCAAGAATTATGTCAAAACCAATTTTTATCATTAAGATATACTCCATTGAACACGACCTAAAATTCTGCCCAGAATTATTAACTATGAAAACTCTAATCAACACCCATTAAAACCAACCCTAGGGGGGGGGGGGGGGAGGGGGGGGGGGGGGGGGGGGGTTTCTAATCTTGTAATTTTTATTAACAAGGTTTTTAACCCGCGCTCCGCTGCGGAGCACGAGGTTTTTCGTTTTCGTTGAGGTGGTTTTTGTGTAGACCTTGTATTTGGACCCGTTATAATGCTATACATATAAGGGTTGCCATTGCGTTATTAAGCCATATGAACATATAGTGACACATAAACCATCCCATAATATACATTTTGGAAACTACACAATACTAATTTAATTCCAGTGACCAAAAAGATTATAAGTTTACAAAATACAACTCCAATGATTCAAATTTTCACATGTTATCCATAATAAAAAAGTTCTTACAAAGTGGACAAACAAGATGACGGCAGGTAAACCCAACTCTACGTACCCACCGTCCATTAGGAAGTCGTTCAAGTTTTCAGATTTGGACCACACTTTTCGCTACTGCCACATTATATTGCAAAAGCCTTTAGTAAAATAAGGCTCTGTCATGGACATCCTCAAGAAAAAATTAGGGTTAAATGGTCAATATTGTTTCATTTCCCAAGTTTCCTTGAATCTTTTGCAAGCCAAATAGCCACAGGCATACCTGATAGAAAATAACCTGTATTTAACTTGAACTCAACACAAACTGTATTTAACTTACAAAATAACCTGAATATAAAAAAAACTTAAGAATGTAATTAAGTAATGTTTGGATAACCAATAGGCCTTTATGCTAGTGTTACGTGTGTGAAATTAATTAATGCCTCCAACCAAATATTTATGAGCCTAATGTCTTTCGAACCATATACACTGATCAGAAATCTGAAATAACTATAAATCGATCGATCACTCATTTCATAGTTTGTTGTAGCTCGAAAAAGTTTCACGATTTCGTGACGCCTTTAGTTGGAAGCTATGGTTTCTTGCCCGTACTACCAAAAAGATTGACCATCAGTTGAATACTAACTCTCGGTTTATTGGCTGTCACTAATATGTCTCACTACTTTGCCAACTAAATTATTGGCTGTGATACGCTAATATGTCTCACTACTTTGCCAACTAATTTAGCATGTTATGTAGGAGTATATGTTACTACTGGCTTGCTGTATTATGATGTCTAATTAACCGAGAGTTAGTATTAACTGTTACATGAACACCCTGCGTTTATTGACTGTCACTTGTCAATTTTGACAGTAGCTGCTGATGTTTTAGGGGTTATGGTTCAGGAATCATGGTTCAGGGGTTATGGTTCAGCGGGCATGGTAAAGGGAGTCGATAGGTATACTATTCTATTATTTATAACTTAAGAGCTTATAGTGTTCCCCTTATATACATTTGTTGATTTATAATTTTTTTGTTGTAAAACCCTTACAATGGTTGGCGATTAAATTAAATTATATAGAACTGAAGATTAAACATAAAAAATACCCGCATCACTTGGTGATGTCCTACTCCATCCCAATAACTGTAAGGGATTTCAAGAGCCTCATCTACAAATAGCAGCTGGAGGGTAGAGGGGTGTGTATTGCAGCGAAAGTAGGCATCGAAAACGTAAACATTTTCTTTTCAAATATTACTTTACCCAAAAAAAAAAACGTACTTTTTTAACTACAAAAGCGTTTGTATCCATATCATTTGATGATAAAATAAATACCCATGTAAGGTAAATCACACGAGATGATCGAAACCCGTAAGTTTGACAGTCCCAACTCCATTTTCGAGGCCTTCCTTTTGCCTTGTTTCCAGTTCCAACTCCAGTTCTGCATTTGAGAATATGTTTATCAATACATTATGAACTTAGTGGTGCAACTTTAAGTCCTCGCTAAATAGTTTCCAAGATGCAAATCCAAACACCACCTCTTTACAATTAATCAAATATAAAAGCATAAAAAAAGAATAATGATCTACACAATCTTTAGAAAAATGGGTAAATTTGTGTCTTGGAGACAAATAGTATAAGGTGTTTAAGGCTGCAGGTAGGTGGTTGTATGTGTTAATCTCCTAAGTCTCATTTTCTCGTCCTATTGGTTTGAAGATCATACTTAATATAAAACTGTTGCATACTAAACACATACAAATACTAAAAAAATCCTAGATAAAGTCTACCATTTACACCAAGTGTTATTATACATACATTATCCCCTGGTATCAACCTATCATATAGCGGTAAAAGCCTGTATTGGTGCAGCTCTGTGTAAACTTGAAACCCATTGTGCAAATACATGTGTAAAAAGATAAAAAGCGAACTATACCAAACCGCTACAACGAAAAACCGAAAAACCAAAACTAAGAATGTGTTTAGCTGGTGAGAAATACCCCTCTTTCCTAAGAAAATTTTCACATAAATCTAAAAAAAATTGAAACTTGTTCAGTCACACATTTTCTAAAAGATCTTGGAAGAAAATGATAATCACATTTCTCAAATTCTATATTTTTTGAAGTGCTTTCTTGAGCTGAGTTTTACATTTATAAGCATGTCACGACTGTAACAGATACAAATTTCAGGAAAAAAAAGTGTTATGAAAATATAAAAATACTAAGCATGTCTCAATTTTATATAGGTGTATTGTCATGGTGTAAAAGATAGCTCTTACCTGTACCAACTCAAATGTTCTCGCATCATTGCCTTTGAGAGTCTGCTTCGACAAATGAAGCAAGTGTTGATGCTGACCCACAATCGTCACTGTCTATCCTACACAAACACACCCACATTCCCATAAAACCCATAAAAACAAAAAACTATATAAAAGAAAGTACCATTAATTTTATGATTTTAGTATATTTTATCATATTACATTTCAAAACCAAACTTTATTGTTATAGGAAATATAAGTCGAAACAAACACCCCTTTAGAAGCTGAGCAAAAAAACATTTCCACAAATAGTTTACCCAAATCGCAAAGTAAAAGTTGGTTCCGTAAGTTTATCTCAAAAGTGGCAAAATGGGAGGGTAGAGCAGGTTGAGTAGCAATCCAAACGGGTAACTTTTTATAAAAAAAGTATACACATTCAAATGGGTCGGTCATATTTACTTAAAAGCAATGTGTATAGAACATGATACCCAGCCATATATCATATCTGTAATAATCTTAATTTTTAAATATAATGATTTGGACCCATTTGATATTTTCATTTTCTGACAGCTCTTTATTTGTGATCAATTAATCACCAAAGCCAATGACATATGTGTACCAAAAATTTGGGTTTTAGAAGGAGAACTACTGAGTATATCAATAACAAAATGCTATTATAGAAATTATTAAAATTGATTGGTGAGCATAGTTCATTCTGTTATGCATGATCAATACATTGATGTATTTGCACTGCATTCATTTAATGGGTTTTCGCTACGGTTGATGCCATAAAATTATAAATGTGATAGATTTTAATCAAGACGTGTACATTGTTTCAAAGGGAAAGAAGAGTAACCTGACATGTGCATCAAACATGTTCATGTACCTGATCCCATTGCTAGAGTTAACTCGGCCTGCGTTGGGCTGGAAGAGACAAAATGCCAACGTATATGAGGCTCAGAAGAGTTGCGAAGCGAAGAACGTCTGCCATGGCTGCAACTTCTGTAAGTCACTGTGCCAAGGTGCAGACGACCTCTTCTTTAAGCTTCCCCACCCCTAAACTTATCATTGCCTCGTGTAGCCCAACATCAAATCGATAATAGCTGTTTCTAAGTAACCCCATGTATAACCGATCAGCCTCTCATCTTTTCACCTTCATTATACCAACCCTCTCACCTTAGTACGTTGCCTCGCTAAACCGCAAATGGTTACACTTTTAGCTAGATTGCATTGCAATAATCATGCTTTTCAGAACTAATTTGGTATAAGCAGCTTCACGTGTTTATTCAAGTTACAAACTTATGAGGCTCAGATCCGCTAGTGTCGGAACCACACGAAACACCGTCCATGGCTTAGTTGTAGTTACCTCGCCAAAATACAGTTGTTTGTAAACCGTGGCTCACAAAAACACAAAAGTAGAAAATCATCATCATCGTCTATTGTTTGTATCATAGTGTCCATAGAAAAAGATCACAATAATGCGACAATTGTCTTTTAATTAAATAGTATAATATAATATACTGCGTGTTAGCTTATCTTGTGGCCTATGAGCTCGCCACCATCGTCACGCACCTGCAACCATCGTCGCACGCCATGGATAGCGGCAACAAAAGGAGCGGCGGCATCGAAAGAGCGTAAGCCAGCCGATTTGTGTTCATAAGCCAAGCAAAACACCATTCGGCATCAAGCTCTCAGCCACGGCCAAACCTGCCCAAAATCCAACCAAACACATACTATCAGATTTTTTTACATGTTCCGCAATCTGTGTGTTTCTAACGGATCATCAATAGGTAAAGCCGCACAGAAACAAAACAACAACTAATCAATCACAATGCATGCACCAACTGAATAAGCACTCAAAAGAAAACAACAAAGAATGGAGCGCAATTCAGCCAAAAACAATATCATCAACAATTAATTAAACCCTAATATCATCAACAATTCAATCTGCATATTAAAGCCTAATATCATCAACAATTCAATCCACATATTAAACCCTAATATCATTAACAATTAATTAAACCCTAGATCAACAATTCAATCCACATTCATAAAAGTAAGATAAAAGCAATAGATATATGAACATACCCAAATGCAACAACAGACCTTCTCAAGAAAACCATCGAAAACAAACGATGTATATAGATTTTTGATGACAATTACTGATAAAACACAGATGGCATCCACGTGGAAAACGCGTAAAAACCTCACTTAGACAACTCAGAAAATTCTAAAAAAAATCATGCATGTAGCACATATCATGAATATTTGCAAATAAAATTTTAGAAGCTAACTCCTTACGGTTTTTGAAATAAAAATCAAACACTACAACTGAATTTTTCAGATAGAAATTCCAGATTCGACACTTAATCTTATAAAATCTAAAAATCGACCTTACCGACCTCCAATTAACATGAGGCCAGATTAACTTTAGGCTCAAGAATCATGTTAAAACCAATTTTTATCATTAAGATATACCCCGTTGAACATGACCTGAAATTCTGCCCATAATTATTAACCATGAAAACCCTAATTAACACCCATCAAAACCAACCCTAGGGTTTCTAATCTTGTAGTTTTTATTAATAACACATTTAATGATCATCTTAGGGTTTCAAAACATGTAATTAAGCCATATTTATCAGATTACATAATTTACAAATTCATAACTACATGATTTCTTCTTTTTACACTTTATGATTTTATGTATAAAACTTATGTGTAATCATGGAAATACCAAGAATGAATTCAAAAGAGACATGGGTTACTTACGGATTAGAGATGGAGACAAGAACAAGAAACAAACACCAAGGAATCAAATATCAAGACCACACTAAGAACACCAAAACATCAAGGATTAACCAAAAACACCTAAACCTTCTTCTTGCTTGAAGCTTTTATGGAGGAATACACAAATTTATGGAGTAAGAATTTTGAGAGAATAGTGAGAATGTAAGAGTGGGGAGGGCCGAATTTATAAGGATGGAGAGAAGGGGGACAAAATCTTTTATAACTTTAAAAAGATTATACATGTTTATCTTAATCCCTTTACACTCTTTTCCTAAATAAGTTTCATTACAAAAATAAAAGATTTTGATGTATAATCACCTATAGGGGGGCGGATTTAAGAGATAAGGAAGGGGAACAAAATAATTTTTTTTCCATTTTTAAGATTGCACAAAAATACTTTCTAAAACCTTTCAATGTTTATCCCTTAAAATAGGTTCTTTTAACAAAGGAAAGTAAATATACAAATTAATCAAATTACAAGATATATATATTTTTTTAATAATGGTCGGCCATATATGTACATATATATATTTTATATATTTAAAAAAAAAACAAATACCTTATGTTATATCTCTATAATTTCCCAAAATTATAACCTAAGGTTTTAATTTCAAATGCTTATTAATATACTTTAGGTTATATTCAAAATTACCAATATGAAATGAAATTCAAATATTTTGGTTTTATAAGTGTTCATCTACATCTTTGAGCAAAGGCTTATGGGTTTCCATGGGTGTGCTTGTTGTCTTGACATCACTAAAGCCAAATTTCTTCAAAATCTCAGTCACATACTTGTCTTGGCTTATAAAAATCCCATCTTCCTTCTGCTTCACTTGCAGTCCTAGGAAGAATGTGAGTTTACCCATAGAGCTCATTTGAAACTTCTTATGCATCATCTTCTCAAATATCAAATAAAGCGGACAGCTCTGATGTTCGTGGTCAGACTTTTCATAGGCGTAGATATCGGTAAGGTATGATTAAGTAGCTTAGGAAAGATGCTAAGGTGTTAAATGAAATAGAAACCGCAAAATGTGTTGTACCCGTATCAAATAAGACAAAAACAGCACGACCGTTCAAAAAGAGAGTTCCCGAAACGGTACCTGAAGAGTTAGCCGCCCGAAAAGCAGGACCCGAAAATTCGGGGGTAGATTGACGTGTGCCGACCATCTTAGAAATCCACAAACGAAACAGCGAAAACAATTTAGAGTTAAGATCAAAATACGAAAGGAAACGATCATATCAAAAGGAAACCTAATGTCTACCTAATCCTCACAGGTCATAACCTAGGTTCTACAGGGCTCAACCTGGCTCTGATACCATAATTGTAACACCCCGCTCCGATAAAGAGACCAGGAGTCACGTTATGGTGTCATATCAGAACATTATTATAGCAGAGAAAGATCTAAGAGAAAGACTTTATTAATCTAATACCAGTCATAATATAAAATGACTTCAACAGTATTAAATTCCAACAAGTCAAATGGAAATAAATCTTCAAAATAAAGGCTTAAAACACAAATCCCAATCAAAAGGGGTTTTCTAAGGGGGTCCTCTAAAAGCTCCTACTCTCAACACTCATATCCCAGCTTCCTGCTTGCAGTACTGCCGACAGGAAAAGAAAATGCGGCTGAGCTAACGCTCTGTGAACAGTTATAATAATAATAACGGAAATAAAACAAAGGTTTGAACGAAACGGATCCCGAGAATCTGCTAAACAAATGTCATACGAAATAATAAGCGATGATCAAGAATTAAGGATAACAAAGGAGTGCCCACGAGCTCAAAACAAAGTCTAAAGCATGCCACATGCTTAGACTACATAATCCAACACAAATCGTATCATATCATATCATATAAAATTGTACATGGGAGCTGCAGACTCCAGATGTACCCTACATAATGTGAAATGAGGTGTATTGCACACACACACAACCATTCACCTGAAGTGAACGGAACAAAGTACCTAGGATGCATCCATACGCTCCCTGCAAAACAAAGTCATAACCATATACACAAATACGATGACGAGTGTACACACATATATAATCTAATAATAATCAAATGCGCAAACAACAGGGAACGCCGTGGACTAATCACACCGCTACAGATAGTGTCATGCCATTGGTGCATCAATGACATGGTCATGGTACCTCCATGACTAGATACAAATAGCTCGGGCAAGATTAAAGCAAAAGATACAAGTGAACAAGATACTAATAATCAAATCAAAATAACGGATCTAATCTCGTATTTAAACAAGGATCAACAGAATCATAATTGCGAATATCAAATCAAACGGATTATCAATGAATATCAAATGGATCATGAGAACGGATAGCAAATCAAACGGAATATCAAACGAAACAAAGTAGCTAAAACAAATGAGAATCAAGTCATGAGATGTCCTTACTAAAAGGACGGAATATATGTACCTTAACGAATAAGCAAAGGAGAGAACGAACACGAAGACAAAAGATCACAACCTCTTCACTGAATCTACAAGAACCCATAATTACATGTTATTATCTATCTTATGCTATAAGTTTTATCACTTGATCTTACCATATATAGAGTATAAGTGACTTAATTAGGGTTTCCTAAATTTTTAAAATATGTCTAGTTTTTAAGGCAAGTTTCTAAGCTTAAAAGACCCATAAAAACACCTTCTTAAAATATACCAAAAATTACAGAGGTTCCCATATATGTCTAATAAATCCATGATCATTGGTTTAATTTATTTCCATGTTTAAGTATCCCTTTGACCCTTGTTACCCAAAACTGATCCTGAAATTGACCTGGCAGAACTTTGAAAAGTTGACGCGTAAAAACCCTACTTAGACAAGTCAGAAAATTCTGAAATAAATCATGGATGTAGCGAATATCATGAAAATTTACCAAGTCAGATTTTAAAGTCTAACTCCTTATGGTTTGAGAATTAAAAATCAAACACTACAACTGAATTTTTCGGATAGAAATTCCAGATTCGACACTTAATCTTATAAAATCTAAAAATCGACCTTCCCGACCTCCAATTGACATGAGGCCGGATTTTTCAGAAACTAGACTGTTTGAATTTAACTTTAGGTTGAAGAATCATGTTAAAACCACTTTTTATCATCAAGTTATACCCCATTGAACATGACCTAAAATTCTGTCCAGAATTATTAACCATGAAAACCCTAATTAACACCCATCAAAACCAACCCTAGGGTTTCTAATCTTGTAGTTTTTACTAAAAACACATTTAATGATCATCTTATGGTTTCATAACATGTAATTTAACCATTTTAATTAGATTAAACCCTACAGAAATTGACAAGAACATAAACACATTATTTCTTACAATCTTTTAGGTTTTTATGAAAACTTTTGCATATGAAATCATGGTGACAACAAGAATGAAACAAAATCAAGAATTACCTATGGAATGAGGGAGGAGTACAAGATCAAACACCAAGAACCCAAGAATACACCAAAGAATGAAGATCAATAACACACCAAGAACACCAAAACTTTAAGGATTACCCAAAAAAACACCTAAACCTTTTTCTTGCTTGAAGCTTCTATGGAAGAATACACAAAATTATGGAGTAAAGTTTTTTAGAGAGACTGATGAAGGAGAAGGATAGAACCGGCCATATATATAGAAAAAGGAGAAGACACAAATAACTTTCTTGCAAAATTAAAAGATTTGATCTCCTTTTTCCTACACTTTTTTCCTAAAATAAACTAAGCTTCAAAAATAAAAGATTTTGGTAAATAACTCCCCATAGGGGCCGGCCTAAATGAAGGAAGGAGGGGGGAACAAAAAAATCCCATTTTTTGAAGATTACACAATATTTTCTAAAAACCTTTTTACTCTTATTTCTTAAAATAGGTTTTATAAACAAAAGAAAATAAATAAACAAAATAACAAAAATCAAAAACATAATCCTAAAGGGGGGCGGATTTGTATAAACAAATTAGGAAGTTATATATATATATATATATATATATATATATATATATATATATATATATTTCCATATATCTTATATTATAACTTAATTATACACAATTAATTATAACCTAAGGTTTTTTAATTTCAAATTCTTATTATTTAACTTAGGTTATATTTCAAAATGATAAAATAAAATGCAAACTAAATTTTTGGGTTTTACAACACGACTATTCTTCACTTCACAACTTCTCTACCCTTCACAACCTCTCAATACTTTTCTTCACAACTTCACTTTAACTAAACACTACCATGATCACACCAATCAAACACTACCTACTAAGATCAACCCGATCTATCTATACTTACAATGATCAACACAATCTACTTAGTATACACAACTTCGATACACACCTTCACAATATACAAATATAACTATAATACACACCTTTACAATATACACAAATGATTTACAAGATCTAACACAACTTCATAATAACACCAACTAAACTATAACACTTCTTGACTTGATGATAAGAAGTATTCTTCTCATGCACTTGAGGAATTAAGCTTGGATCACTTGGAAACAAAGCTTTATGATTAAATGATCAAAGGTGATTTAGAACAGAAAGAAAGTGTGTGCAAAAGGTGAGAAAATCAGTAGGGAATAGTCCAGTATTTATAGGCCAGCTGAGTTGGATTTTTGTCTGGGCGATCCCCTTAATTAGGGTTTTGGTCCCCTTAAAATTAAAGGGGCCGCCCCTTATAATTAAGGGGGCCACCCAGCCTAGACGCTCCCTTTTTTGTCTTTTCTATGGGAGGTGTTTTCTGGAACATTTCTAGCCGTTTTTAGGTAAAAAAATTAAATTCAAAATATTTATTTTAATAAAACATTTCTTTTAAATCTAAAAATGTTTTTTAAAAGATATAAAAATGTTTATGACATTTTTATAAAAAGTGTGAGGTTAAATAAAAATTCATTTGATCATGAAATGCATTAAGAATTTGTTTATTCATACCTTTAAGTGATTAAATTTTCAAAATTTACTACTAATTACTTGATTACATTTAATTTTTTATTAATCGTTTTTACATTTTGTGATCATCAAAACGTAGAGAGATCGAAAAATATTAATAACGTTTTTAGGCATTATTTCTATCAACAATCTCCCCATTTTTGATGATTAAAAAATCTAAACTCATTAAATGAAAAATTAGTTTTAAACAAGTATTTAGTGAGTTTATTTCCATTTCTCCCCCTTTTTGTAGAATCAAAAAGGCTTCGCCGATGAATATTAGTAGAATCGACGGAAAAATGCTCCCCCTTGATGTGTACTCCCCCTCGTTCGAGGGCACCAAGGAATCGAGCTATGTTAACTTTGCTACAAAAACAAGTTAGAAGAACCAAACCAATTTTTCTAACATATGGAGCAAAGAAAGGAAAAATAATATGCATACATTAAATTTAAGTACAAACAAATGCATACATGTAAACATAATATCAAAGACCATTCATTTAAATAAAACTTGTGTATACAACACAATCATACATGTATAAAATATAAATAATATGCTTGAAGCATATTGGTACATCATTCATAAAAATTAAACTACAAATGTCCTAAAATTCTAGATTCCCATAGGACTTGCTTACAAAAGGTTTGGTTGACAATTATTTGAACATGAGGAACTAAACATAGATTATGTTTAGTTTAGAGAGATTAATGGCGATGGAGTGTTGGAAAAGGGAGGTTGTAAGAGCATGTGTTCAATGTAGGAGAACATATATTGGAGTTCATCTCTTAATCCAAAGATGAGAGTACAGTTGTAAATGTAATACAAACATGAATCTCCATGTGCCTCAAGAAGGTTCCAAGGAATGGGATGACCAAAGATAGGTGGAGAAGGTGATGTAGAAGTGAATTGGACATCAAGTGGGGTAATTGGTGAAAGGGTGAGAGTGATATCCATGGATGCATTTTCTTAAGTTAGAGGTGGTGGAGAAGTTCTTAGAGGAGGGGATGTTGGTGAGTTCAAGTAACTATTAGGTGATGGTGATGTGGATGCGGTTGGTGATTTGGGTATGTAGTCAATGGAGGATGAGGAAGTATCTTTGGTGGATGGTGTTTTAGAGGGTTCATTAGGAGCACTAGGTGATAAGAGTTGATGCTTGGGTGATGGGGTCTTAGTGTCATCTTGAGTTAAATCTACAAAAAGTTATTTTGGTGGAATGATGTTGATTTTTGGTCTTTTGGAAGCTTTGGAAATGGAAGCTCTAGTAGATGCCATGGATGTTTATGGTGGTTGATAATAGATGAAGAAGATGATGAAGTGGTAGTAAACATTTGGAGGGAATTTAGTGGAAGAGAATAGTTTGGAAATGGAATGAGTTTGAATTAGTTTAGGGATTTCCAAAGTATGTTCGAGCTTTCTGGGTAAGGGTAGCTGAGGCTAGATAAAAGGAGGTCAAAAAGGCAGAAAGAAACAATAAAACTCGTGATTTGGGTGGCCGGTCCCCTTAATTATGGTTCTGACCCCCCTTATCTTTAAGGGGGCCGCCCTTATGAATTAAGGGGGCCGCCCATCTGATGTTTTTCAAACGACCTAAAATTTGATTTTTGTAAAAATTTTGTGGGAAAGGTTATGTGTTGATGGTTAATTTGCAGTAAGTCCTATGTGAACATCTATATGCATGAAACCAAGTATATCATGTATGCATCCAATTACCAAAAAAAATAAGAGATAAAGATAAACATTAAGAACATACT
>BQNB010082725.1:0-29243 GCA_026074375.1 Tanacetum coccineum
TTTCTCTATGGCACTATTGAAGAAGAGGTGTATGTTCATCAACCTCTGGGCTGATGGGATAGATTCTTTGAATAATCAGGCTATATTTGATAATATTCAGCTAATGGGGTATGAGGGAGACCTGAATACCTTAACTTTTAACAAAGCCCTCTTTTCACCCCAATGGAATTTCTTTTTCATACCGTGAATCATTGTATTAGTTCTAAGAGCACCTCTTAGGATCAAATTCCCACTAATATTGCCACTGCTGTAATTTGTTTAGCCATTAATCAAAAATACAATTTTTCTAAATTAATTTTTGGTGGCATGATACGACACTTGGATGCAACTAAGAAGTTTGTAATGTATCCAAGATTTTTATAAATCTTTTTTAGCAATTAGTTAAAAGATGTACCTGTCCCCTTGGACAATTTTCCAGTCCTAACCCTCACTAAAAAGGTCTTAACAATTATGGTTAAAAAGGGTAAGAATTTTTTAAGGAAGGTTACATCTTTATTTGATTGCATGTTGGTTCAACAAACAGAGCATGAGGGTGATATTTCAAAAAGACCATCTGACTCCCAACCCATACCCTCTCCTCCTTACCCATGTCAAATCTTTCATGGGTGAACCATCTGTGCATAAAGATCCAGCCTTTGATGATCTTGATGACTTTGTGGATGTGGATGATACATTGGACTATATGGAGTCTGAGGATGCTTAAGATGAGGTGAGGACAAGCTCTGTGGTGTTAGAAGAGAAGGAAAGTGCAAATAAGGAAGTAAGTACTGAAGCTCCTGAAGGTACCGACAAGAAAAATGAAGGTACTGACAAGCAAGATGGAGGTACCTAAAGAAAGGAGTCAAACCAATTATTCACACTTCACAAAGCTGGATGAAGACAGGATTGCAAGGAAGACTTTTCAAAAAAAGGGGGTACACAAAGAGTATTGATGTGAATTTTTATACACTATAAAATAATACGATAATATTACAACAAGAAGCAATTAGAAAATTCCCCTCAAGGAAAAATTCACTCTAAAAGATATTATAATATAGTATATAACTACGTATATTTATCCGGGAACGTATGTTCACCGGGTCGTTTCCCAATAAACTTGTGAATTGAAACCTTGCTTTAGCTTGGATTGTGATTTGAATGAGAGAAAAGATATTTTTGAGTTTCTATAACTACTAATTAAAAGCAACAAATTAAAAATATAACAATATAAAAGTATTAAAACTACTTAAACAAATTAACGGAAGCAACTACAAAGTGACAATAAGCAAAATATACTTAAATTTAAACTCCATAAAAATGTAAAACTAAATTTCTCTAAACCTAATTTAGGACAATATAAAATTTTAAGAAAGAAAAACATTTTTTTTTGATTATTTTGGAATTTATTATGAATTTAAAACTATTTTAATCTAATTATATTCCTAAAAATTAGCAAATTAAGTCCTAAAAAATTTAGAAAATGAATTTTAACTTAGAAAAGTCTAAAATAATATTATAAACAGTCAGAAAACTATTTTTAACTATTTTTTAAAATTAAAATTCCTTATTTTCTAAACTTAAAATTAAAAGTTTCAAAAAATGAAAATTAAAATCTAAAAGTGGTGAAAATGATTTTTCTTAATGTAAACCTAAAGCTATTTTTTATAAAACTAAAAACTATTTTTTTGTAATTTTCTGAAACTTTTTTCTATTTTTTATGTATTTTCTAAGATTTTAATTTTCGAAAAACTATTAAAAATAAACTAATTGATGGAAAAATGTGAAAAATTCAGGAAAAGTCTAAAATGCAACTAAGAATACTAGAAAAATACTAACTCCCTCACAGCTTAACTAATAAGCTCTATAATAAGCTAATAAGCTACGGCTTTTAAATGAAAAAGGAAAAAGAAAATGAGTATATTAAATAAATGAAAGAAGAAGAGGTTGGATGAGCTAATGAAGCACAATGGTTAACACGCATGGACTATAAGCAGGAGGTCGTGGGTTCAAAGCTGGCAACACACCCCTTTTTGTTATTTTTTATTTTTCACTTTTTGCAAAAACTAATTACTAGAATTTAAAGAAGACATGTTTTTAAGCATTTTTAACAAAACAAGTATAAGCTTAAACTTAAAATTAAGCTCTAAAACAGCTTATTAAAAAGTTGTTACAAAAAGTTGGTGTTTAAGCTTGCTTTTGCTTGATTCTACTTAACCACTTGTAAAATGCTCAAAATAAGCTCAAATTTCAAACCAAAAGCTGATCTAGATTCCTTGTGAAGTCTACAAGCTAGAAATGAAAAGCTACTTAAGCTGAAAACACATTAAGCTAACTGAAATAGGAGATAAAAAGGCTAAACTCAGGGAGAAACTTAAAAAGCTCAAAATCTATTTAAGCTAAAAGACACATTAAGCTATATTAGACTATGAACTTTTGAAAAACTTATTAATCAACTATTAAGCTATTAAACTAATTGATAAAACCTAATCCTATAAGCTAGAAATTAAGATTTAAAAACTATCTTTTGTTACTACTGATTTTGGTGTCTTGATGATTTTTATGAAACTTTAAAGCTAAATGCCCCTAATCAATTAAGCTATAAAATAGTAAATAAGACTTAATTATGTATCAACTATAACTAAACTTTAGGCTACTAACATTTAAGAACCTAAATCCTAGGTTTACTAACTTAAATGAGACTAAAAGATTAGCAGTACTAACTACTTGTTAGTACTGCTGATGCAAATGGCAAAAGCCAAACCAAATGTACAGGGTAACCTAGTGAGGTTGATCCTGCACTTAACACTCTTGTTGAGTGTGTACAAACACAAAACAAGCAAGAACCAAACCTTAGATGCTTGGTTCAAAATTTGCACAAGTGAAACTCAAAAGAAAAAATTCCCCTGGTGCAGGAACACTAAAAATAAGTTCAAACTCTTTTAATTTTAAAAACTAACTTGTGAAAACTCTTTTCCTAATGTTTTTAAATGAAATCAAAGCTGTCTCAAACAAATTGCACAAATTCCTTTGACTTTTGATTGTCAAACAAGGTTAACCCAAACACCCCTTTAGGTCCATGGCAGATTTGAAAAACTATTGAAATTAAATTTCACTTAACTAAATATTACTACCAGATGACTAACAACTTATTTCTAGCTTATCTAACATAATCAATCAACTGAATAAGCTAGAAATCTAAAATCTACACTATGCTACTTATATTTTTTTGGTTTTTATGATTTATAACAGCATTAAAAAAATGATCTACACTATATTAACTAAAACAGATGATTAATAAGCAAAATAAGATTAAACCAAGCTTAAATAAGCAACTAGACATCAAATAAGCACTATTGATAAGCTAATAAGCAGTTAAGCACAATTTAAGCTAGGAATGTAAGAACTTAAGACTAAAGAGAAACTTACTTGAGCCTTAGCTTAACAAAGGTATAAATTGCTCATAGAGCTTATCTACTAGCTCTGGCTTATCATAAATAAGCCAATAAAGGTCCTTGGGATTCCTTCCTTAACTGAATCCCCTCCCATGAGCTTATAAGTCCAAAATAGTTAAGGTGATTAAACTGTTTTTATGATTTGAGTTTAATTAAGGCTTGTTTAAGCCTAATCTGAGACTTATGATAGAGAGCTTATTGAAGAGGCTAATAAAACAGTAACATGACATTTGAATTTATTAAAAGCTTTTAAGTAAAAAAACTGTTTATATAAAGAGAAACTATGATTCATTATTGAAAAAAGAGATTATAATCTTTTGAAAGGGAAAAATTACCAATAAGCTAAAAATGGATTTGAAATAATAAAAGCTACTACAAAAGTTACCTAGAAATTAAGCCTAAAACTTAAAACTACTATACTAAAAGCTACTAAAAAAACTAGATGGTGTGTGTGTGTGATAGTGAGGCTATTTATAGCCTGTTGATGAAGATTCTAGGTCTTGCCTTGCTTCCCACGCCCTTTTAATCTTGCCCGTACACTCAATTAATCATTGGAGGATGATTCTTAGCCGTTGATTAAAGGGTACACAAACGGATAGCAAGCTGTCATTCCTTTGATGTAGACCAGCTTGTGATAGTTTTTGTGAGTGCTTTAAGAGCAAATTCACATCATCCTTGTGTGCTCTTCCTACATCCAACGCTTATTCCTTTGCTAAAGGTGAGTAATGAATGCATAGGAGATGACTAATTTGACCCTGCCATTATGTTATAGACTCCATGAATTATCTTCCTTGACCCTCAATTTCCAAAAGCCCTTTGATTTTGACCCAAGGTAAAATAGGGAAGACGGTGAATGGTGCCATGACTTCGCGCCCTTTTATAACTGAAAACGGGTAAATTTGTTTTAAACTTTGGTCTATTGGCAAATTTAGTCCTTGTGTTTGGTTTATAAAGGTGTAAGGTAAAAGGACTTTGGAAAATGGGAACATTGGTCCTTGTGTTTTATAAAACAATAAGGGCTATTCTGGGTAGGGGAAATGGCTTTTGGTTCGAGTATCAAAGAAAATAATAACATACGGTCCCATTTATAGGTTTAGGGACCATTTATGTAACATTTGAAGTTTGGAGAGACTGAAATGAAACATTTAGGGTTTGTCTTTTAGTGCTTTGACTGAGGTTGACCAAGTGTTGACTGAAAGTTGACCTTTCCTAGCTTTGGCTTTGCATCTTTGGCTTCTTTTGTGCTCTTCCGTTCCCCGTATCCGTGTTTACCCAATTTTGACGGTTTTCTTGTGATTTTGTCTTATCCGTACCTGCACACACAAAACACAAAAACAAGTATATCTTTGCCATTTTTAGTCTGTTTTAGGGTTAATTAGGCTATTTTAGGTACAAACGAATATGTGTATTTTACACTTATCAAGTATGTATCCAAACAGGGGAGGAAATATGTCAAATCTTTCAAGGGTGAACCATTTGCGCATAAAGATCCAGCTTTTTATGATCTTGATGATATTGTGGATGATACTTTAGACTATATAGAGACTGAGGATGCTCAAGATGAGGGGAGGATAAGCTCTGTAGTGTTAGAAGAGAAGGAAAATGCAGATAAGGAAGTAACTACTAAAGCTCCTGTTAGTACTGTCAAGCCAAATGAAGGTACCAACAAGAAAAATGAAGGTACTGACAAGCAAGATGGAGGTACCGACAGTACAAAAGTTAGTACCGATAGACAAGGTAAAGGTACTGCTAATCAAAATGAAGGGAAAAGTGCTACTTAAACAGCTCAAACAACAACTTCAACATCTACTTCAACACCTACTCCAACAATGTTTGGTTATGATGAGACCATTACACAAATTCTCATCACAATAAGTTAGAATAAACAGAAGGAAAAGGAAAAAAGGATTCGAGATTAGGAATGTTGAAGATATGAGACGACCCAAAGGGCCTACTCTCAACCAGATCAAGTATTGACTTGAGACCTCTTCCCAAGTTGATCCAAAAGATAAAGGCAAAGGAGGATTGAATAAGGAGGAAGAATTTTTTTTTCATGATACTGAATCAAAAAAAAAAGGTATTTGAAGCTAAAAAGAAATTTAAACAGCTTGCTAATGATGAAGAGATGGCCAGAAAGGTTCAAGAAGAATGGGAAGCTGAAGAGGAAATGAAATGGTAGTTGAAGTAAGAAATCTACGGCGTTCTTTTACTTTCTCCTTCTTACAGAGCTTACTTTTCTTCTATGAACCTCTTCTGTCCATCACAACATGTGACCCAACTCCCTCATAAACCCAAAGACTCTCAAAAAATCACCTACCACCCCACACAACACAACTGCCGCACGCTCCGCGACTCCCCGCCATGCCCCTCCCCCCGCCCCCACCCCCCCCCTCCCACCTCTACCATCCACCCCAGGCACAACAGAAGTCAATCAATGCAGAAAGTTTCTTGCTAAAGGAGCTTCAAAAGGAGAAAAGAGAGAATGTTTCCCAATTGAACAAAGAGAAAAAATTTCTTCATCGACACCATTGGCTGCACAAAGGAAATTTCTCTTATACAACAAAGGTCTGAAGCTCAATCAGAAATAAACCATGCCTACAAGATAATCGGCTGGAGAAAACCAAATCATGAACTATTTGAGATGTTGGTATGGAAAGAAGCATTCTGAGTTGAAGACCAAAACCTTTGAGGAAATACAGGTTTTATATGAAAGATTAAAGACGCAAGATCAGAACTTTGTTGCTATTGGATCTGCTGAGGATAAGATACATGTTAAGGAGTTGAATAAAGACCTTGAAAAGAAGAGATTAAAGAAGAGGGTTGTCAATGAAACTCCAAGGGAAGAAGATACATCAAAGGTACCTGTTGAACAAGAAGTGACAGTGCAAGGTACAAAGAAAAGAAAGAGTGGTTATGTGAAGATGATTGCTAGGAAAAGGCCAAGACCATAACCAGATGATGATAGTGATGATGAACACAGAAAATGTCTAAGGACTATTACATTTGAGGGTACCTTAGATAGTGAAATTATAGAGATAAAATATTTCATTGCTAGGTTGCATAAGGTTTCATCACCAGATGGGAATTACCTTGTTGTCTATAGAGTTAATGGGCACTTCAAGGCATTTAACTATCTAATTGAGGTACTACACATTTTTGATAGACAAGATTTGTTTCATTTATATGACTTGGTGATGAAGCAATACTCAGAAATCACACCAGAAGATATTGAGTTAATTCTTTAGGGAGACTTGAAGATTATGATGCAATCCTCAACAGAAGAGAATAATCAAGGTGATTTCCGGAACAATCAACAAGAATGGGAGATTGTCAGATGGAGACTGTATGAAGCTTGTGGAGTTTGCATACTAGAACTTAAGGATGGGACAGTCATCTACATGCTAGTTGAAAGAAGGTATCCTCTCTCCAAGGAATTGTTGCAACAAATGATTGATTTAGGATTAGAGGTTGAAGAGGAAAGTACTGTTGCACTAATTGGTAAGATTCATTAAGCAACAGCTTAATGAGGAGTAATGTTGAGGATGGAAATGAGAAGGGTTTGGGTGTTGGCTAACCACCACATAACAAATGGTCATCAGTTCACCATGCTTAACAGGCATAAGAACTGGCTAGTCCATAAGCAAACAGCTTGTGGTAAAGACTTCTCAAATCCATTTATGGTTAACAATTTACCAAAAATTGTAGGGTTCTCAACTCACCTTGCTTCATAGTAAAGAGTTGGCTAGTCCAGGATCAAACAGTTCCTGGTAAAGACATCTCAAATCTGTTGATAGCTTATAGTTTGCTAATAACTATATGGTTATCAATGCACCATGTTATGGCAATGAAGCATTAACTAGTCCAAAAGCAAACGGCTTTTGGTAAAGACAAATCAAATCCGTTGATAGTTGATAGTTTACTCAAAACTATAAGGTTATCAATTCACCTTGTTGTTTGCAATAAAGAATTGGTTATCCCAGAGCAAACGGCTACTGGTAAAGGAATATCAAATCCGTTAATGGCTGGTAGTTGGCCAAAAACTACAAAACCAACTTAGTTGGATGTTGATGTTGCTGTTGCTGATAAAGATGGATAGCTAAAGATGTCAAAATTATCAAGGATCAAGATCAAGATTTGACAAAGTGTTTGGATACATCCTCCAAGAGTTCAAGATGTTTAAACTAAAGAAACATGAAGCTAAACAAGTTCAACAATCATGTTTAGGGGAGGATTGTTGGGAATTATACATTTCTGACTTAGTACCGCCAGTTATATTACTTAGTACCGCTAGTTGTAATTAGTACTGATAGTACAAAGTGTTAAGTACTGATCAGTTAGTTAGTACCGTTAGTATAAAATAGTTAGTACTGTTTATGAGATATGCATGAGATATCTTAGGAAAGGATATGCATGATCTTTGTACGCGTTTTGTAAAGCCCATTAGGGTTTCCTTAGTCTATAAAAGGAACCCAAGGCATAGTTAGTAGATATAGTTCTACACAGATCATAGAGATTGATTAGTAATCATAGTTTGTAATCTGTAACCTAGGCAGATTCAAGGTTTAATATAAAATTTCTTTTGTGATATTCAATATTGTTCTTCTTATCATTATTGATTAGATTCCACATAATCAATAGTGTTTACTCAGTGTTTCATTATTGTTACTTTAGAATTATCTAAAGGAGCAAACTCTTTGCAAGCTGAAGATTAAGATCTATTTAGTAAAACAATCTAACAGACACTCAGGCATCTCAGTCTAGTGTTCCTAGTGATCCTACAAATGTAGCAGATGAGGCTGTAAATGAGGAGCCTAGTATGCAACTTAAGGAATTGATGGATTTTTGTACCAACCGAATGAAGCTATCGATGTTTCAATTAAAGATGAGAAGAGTCCATCGTCTGAGCCGCAAGAATCTTCTCGTGAATCTTAGTAGTTTGATTTCAATTGTAGTTTCTTTTGTTGTGTAATCACTAAACTGAATTCTCAGTTAGTAGAATTAGTGCTATTTGTTGTAACGATTTGTATCATTTCAAGAAACAATGCAACTATGTATTAACTCTTTGTGATGAAAAATGAATGACTATCTTTTGATTACTACTTGATGTGGTGTGACTGTTGTTGTGATTGATTTGTCATTATACCATGTTATCAGTATATCATGTTATGAATGCTTATCATATTGTTTTTTATGTGACGTGACGAATCATGCCTCCAAGGTCCGCACCTTTGACTCAAGATGCTATTTGCCGAATGATCAAGGAAAGTATCGATGCTGCTATCGCTATTGAGTAAGCTAGACAAGCGAATGCTGGAAATGATGCTAAAGGATCTGGATCAGTTGGGGGTCAACATGTCATACCTGCTGTTCGTAAGTGCACTTTTGCTGGGTTTATGAAGTGCAATCCTATTACTTTCCATGGTACTGAGGGAGCTGTTGAGTTCCAAAGATGGTTCGAGAAAACTGAGAGTGTTTTTGGAATCAGTGAATGTGCAGAGGGCAAGAAAGTTAAGTTTGTTGCTGCAACACTACAAGGACCTGCTTTGACTTGGTGGAATGTTAAGGTTACAACCATGGGTTTGGAGACTATGAACCAAATGCCTTGGACTGAGATGAAGCAACTGATGACTGCTGAGTTTTATTCGATAGAAGAAATTCAATGAATGGAGCACGAATTGGAACTTGAAGGTTAAGGAGTATAACATTGTGGCTTATACTCAGAGGCTCAATGAGTACATTGATGTGTCGAAATGGTTTGAAACTAAAAGATTAAATTTATGCTTACATCCGGGGATTGACAGATAACATCAAAGGTGAAGTTACTTCTTCTAGGCCTGCTAACCTGAACGAAGCCGTGCGTATGGCTCATAAGCTGATGGAACAGAAATTGCAAGCTAGAGATGAAAGAATTCTAGAAGGAAAGAAGCAAAAGTGGGAGAATTATCAAAGTGGGAATAGTAGTGGTAAGAGCAACTAAAAGATAAATCACATCAAAACTTTGCAAATAACCAAAAGCAAGGACGCGCGAGGCCATTGGTTTCCGCAAACTCACACTAATGGAAAGGTGTCTTCTAGATCACTTCCTTTGTGTTAACGATGTTTTACTCGCCATGTTGAGGCATGTACGATCAAGTGTCACAAGTGTGGAAAGATTGGGCATAATGCAAGGTACTGTAAGGAGAAGAATGTTGCCATGGGTGCAAATGCTCACCCATTACGACATGTTATGAATTGTAGAGAAGAAGGTCAAATCTAGGAACCGGATGCCCAAGGAAGGTTAAGCAAGAGTAAGTTGGAGAAGTTCATGGTCGAGCTTATGCTATCAAGGTTGCAAAGCCGTAAGGTCCTAATGTGGCTATTGGTACATTTCTACTCAATAACCGCTATGCTTCTATTTTATTCGATTCGGGTTCGATCAGAGTTTTTGTGGAGTACTAGATTTTGTTCATGCTTAATATCGATCCGGTCAATAAGCTAGTTATGAGTAGAATTAGCCTACGAAAGAGTAGTTAGTACGAACACTATTTTAAAGTTGCACTTTGAATTTAGTAGACCATTTTTCAAAATTAATCTTATGTCGGATTGATTTGAAACGTTTGACGTCATCAATCGTATGTGATTGGAAATTTTCCAACCACGTGCCGTTATCGACTATGGGGAGAAAGTTGTTCGTCAACCGAATGGAAACAATATGTTGATATTAAGAAAAGTGACAAGGCTTGTCTCGATTAAAGAGTCATATCTTTTATCAAAGCTCGTAAGTACGTCCAAGCTAGTTTCATCTATTTTTGCACCAATCGTGATAGATGAAGAAGTCAAGGAGAAATAAATAAAAAAGACGTGCCATGTAAATTCGTAACTTTCTACGGTGTTTCCTGAGGATTACAGGACTACCACCACCGAGACAATAAGTTTTAAATTGATCTAGTCCGGGGGTTACACCTGTTGCACATACACCATATAGATTGGCACCATCTGAGATGAGAGAGTTGTCGGTACAATTGCAAGAGCTGTTGGAGAAAGGATTTATTCGTCCAAGTTCATCACTATGGGAGCACCAGCCGTGTTGATTGTGAAAAATAAAGATGGGATCTTTTTAGAATGTGTATAGATTACCAAGCGAGTTAAACAAGTTGACTATCAAGAATCGTTATCCTCTTCCAAGAATCGATGATTTATTTGACCAACTACAAGGTTCGAGCATGTATTCTAAGATCGATCTGCTATCAAGGATATCACGACAGTTACGCATTCAAGAAAGAAGAGATTTCAAATAATGCAGTTTAGAAACCGTATGGTCACTTTTGAGTTCCAAGTGAAGCTGATTGATTGACTAGTGCCGATTATGTTTTACGACTTGATTGAACTTGAGTATGCAAGCCATATCTTGAGAAGTTCGTCATAGTGGTTCATCGATTATATTTTGGTTTAGTCTAAGACAAAGAAGCGCACATAAGAATTTGAAGATTGTTTTGGAGTTGCTTAAGAATGAGAGATTGTACGCCAAGTTTTCAAAGTGTGATTTTTGGCTAAATTCAGTACAATTTTCTTGGTCATGTGATTAATCGTAGTGTGTTCATGTTGAACTAACCAAGACAAAGCCATTAAGAGTTAGACTGCACTCGACGTCATTCAACAAGTGAAGGCAATTTCTTGATTGGCTAGGTACTATAGGAGGTTTATTGAAGGTTTTTATTTGATTTCTAAGCCGCTGACTAAGTTGACTAAGAAAGATAAGAAAAAACGAATGGAAAGAAGACGAGGAGGGGTGGTTTAGTTTTTGAAACCGCTGAAGCAGAAGTTGTGTAGTACACCAATCTTAGCATTGCTCGAGGAATGCAAGATTTCATGGTATATTGTGACGCATTACTTAAAGGTTATGGACCGTGGTTGATACAAATATCGGAAGGTGATAGCATATGCTTCAAATAATTGAAAGTCATAAAGAGAATTACACTACTTACTCACGATGTGGAGTTGGGAGCTGTTATTTTCTCTCTTAGATTGTGGAGACATTATTTGTATGGAATAAAGTGTGTGGTTTTCACGGATCACAAGAGCCTACAATATATTTTGAATCAGAAAGAGCTAAACTTGAGACAACGGAGATGGATTGAGTTGCTAAGTAATTATGATTGTGAAATTCGGTATCATCCAGGAAAAGGGAATGTTGTGGCTGACGCCTTAAGTCAGAAGGAAAGGGATAAGCCATTACGTGTTCGAGCTTTAATGATGACTATTCATAAGGATCTACCAAAGCAAATTCGTGAAGCTCAAAAGGAAGCAATAAAGAAGAAGTATGTAAAGAAAGAGAATTTTGGAAGAATGATTAAGCAAATATTCGATTTTCGCCCTGATGGAACATGTTACTTTGGAAACCATGACTGGTTGCCATGATACGGTGGATTGAGGAATTTGGTTATGCATGAGTCACATAAGTCCAAATATTCTATCCATCCGGGATCGGACAAGATGTATCAAGATCTTAATCCATTGTACTGGTAGCCGAATATGAAAGCGGATATCGCCACGTATGTAAGCAAGTGTTTGACTTGTGTAAAGGTCAAAGCTAAGCATCAGAAACCGTTTGGATTGCTGCAACAACCTAAGATTCTAGTCTGGAAGTAGGAAAGGATTACTATGGATTTTGTAAGTGGACTGCTAAAAACGCCAAGTGGGTATGATACGATTTAGGTTATTGTTGACCGATTAACCAAATCAGCTCATTTCCTACCAATGAAAAAAATGGATAGTATGGAGAAACTTACATGACTTTACTTGAAGGAGATAGTGTGTAGGCATAGTGTTCCTATTTTGATCATTTCGGATCGAGATAGCCATTTTACGTCCAGATTCTAGAGATCGATTCAGGAAGCGTTGGGGACGAATTTGGATATGAGTATCGCTTACCACCCTTAAACGGATGGTCAAAGCAAAAGGACTATACAAACTCTGGAAGATATGTTGCGTGCCTATGTGATTGACTTTCGAAATAGTTGGGATCTCCATCTGCCATTGGTCGAGTTCTCATATAACAATAGTTATCATGTAAGTATTAAGGCTGCACCATATGAAGCTTTGTATGGACGAAAATGTAGGTCACCTGTATGCTGGAGTGAGGTTGGGATAGCCACTCACAAGTCCATAATTTGATCGAAACGACCGAGAAATTGTTCACATAAGAACCGCTTATTTAACTGCTTACATCGCCAAAAAAAAGCTAGCGCTATAGGAGAACTAAGCCGTTGGAATTTGAAGTTGGTGATATGGTACTGCTCAAGGTATCGCCATAGAATGGCGTTGTGCATTTTAGAAAGCGCAGAAAGCTAAGTCCACGTTACATTGGGCCATTCAAGATTCTAGCTAGAGTTTGGTCCTGTCGCCTATACTTGAATTACAATGAAGAGTTGAAGGGGTATTCATAGTACTTTCATGTTTTCGAATCTTAAGAAATGTCTAGCGAAAGGCGATGTTGTTATTCTGATGGATGAGATTCAACTTGATGATAAGTTGCATATGATTGAAGAACTGGTGGAAGTTGTTGATAGAGAGGTCAAGCGACTTAAGCAAAGTAGGATACCTATCGTTAAAGTTTGTTGGAATTCGCAAAGAGTCCAAAATTTACTAGGGAGCATGTAGGATCAAATTAAGAAAAAGTTACCCTCACTATTTCATTTAAGACGAAGCGAGTAAAGCGGATAAGTTAAGTTGAGCACCGGGACGGCGCTCCCTAAAGGAGGGGAGAATGTAACAACCCGAGTTTCAGGTCAATGTCTATCCCGAGCTAGGATAATTATTTTTGCTACGTAAATAATTATAGTCGTTTATGCTATATAGGGTTTGATGAGAATTTCCTTTTATAAGGTAATTTCAATCCGTGATTGAGTTTCTATTTGTTTTTAGCGTCTAAAAAAGTCAGAAAAAATTATTTTGTTGCTCCGAGAGCGTAAATATGTTATTTTTGTATTTTATGACGTTTCCCCGAGTTTTTGTAAAAACCGTGATTAAAGGTCATGTTTTACGAGGTTTAACGATTATTAAACGTTTTAAAGTAAAATTTGTGGGACGAATTTAAAATAATTACTAACGTGGTGTGACCCGAGTCTTTGGCCGATTTAAAATAAAAGAAATAATAGCTTGTACAAGTTTTGAAACACAAACGAGAAGGAAGGGTTAAAAGTGCCAAAATGCCAAAGTTTATTTCTATAAATACCCCACCATATACACTTATAACTCATTTATCAAATTTTATCTTCCTCCCCTTTTCTCTCTAGTGTTCGACTGGCCACAAGGAAAAACCACCACCACCACTTTATTTCCGACATGCAATTAAATCCAAATATACCATCTTAATCCTTGTATCAAGAGCTACAAATCCCACTTTAGAAACCTCACATGCATTAAATATTTAAGAAGTTAGATTTTTGGTTTGTTCTTGAATATTTCGAGTATAAGGGTGTGTTTATCATTGCTAGACTAGTGTCTTAAGCAATTGGTTGTATTCAAAAAGGGTTCGGTTTTTTTGGTTTGGGTCTCGTCCGTACGGTCCAACAAAGGGTGAAACGAAATCGAGTTTTGTTATTGCTTTGTGAGTATTCTAGTTATGTTTTCATGTCAATTAATTTGATGTTATTGCATGTATATGATTACTGCTAGATGATTCAAGTGCGGAAAATATTGAAAGCGTGTTTTGTTATTGACTAAGGTTTGATGGTTTTGGTATAATTACATAGACTAGTTAAGCGTATTTTGATAGTCGGATTATGTCAAAAATGTCGTTTTCATAGGTTTTAGGTTGACCATGTTTGACCAGAACATTTGACTTGACCGTAGCGAGTCAAGAAATTTTTGAAATCTATTTTAGGCTTTTGAATATGATTAAAGATGTTCTAAGATTCGTTTTGATATAAAGTGGGCCTTGTAACTCCTAAAAATGAACGTTTTACGGCCGAGTTAAGTTTGGGTATTTTTGGGGTAAAAAGTCGACTACGAAGTTTCACTTTGAAAGTCAAACTTGCGTTAAACTTTTGAATAAAGTCTATAATGTAGCAATGTATAGTAATGTTTATTTAAAATGTAACAAAATATGAAGTTAGGATTAAAATATCCTACTTCGGCAAACGTTCTAATAATAGAATCTTTATGGAAAACCGTCGTAAATGAGTTGTTAAGTGCGTCAATGTGAAAATGTTTGCGTCGAACTTTGGAGATTGTAGTAATGTATTGTATATATAGAGAAATAGTGATATATTTATAATATGCAAGTAAGCAATATAAGATTTAATATACTTTTAGACACTTACCGCTATATATTTATTATTAAAACTCTGGAATAAAAATGGAACCTTGTTTGTTAAAACGTTCTCATTTGGGGTCGTTTTCTATATCATGGTAAATGGTGGCTATTATTAAGCTCCAATTGCTTAATTCTTCTATGCAATCAATGTAAAAGTTGGGGGTGTTACAACTTTAGCTCCTTTGAGATCACCAACCAAAAAGTAATCTCTAATTATCATCTTGTAGTCTTTTCGCCATCTTGTGCTTGTGACAACTAAACCAACATGCTTATACCTTTCTTGATCTTGAAAGCTTGATTATTCTTTGTTCTTAAAGTTTTTTTAACTTAAATACTTGATCACTTTAAGAAGATTTTTGATATCATAGTTTGTGGAAGCTTAAAACATAGACTTAAGCTTACATCATTACATCTTTGATTATTACGTAGAGAATGATAAGCGGTTGTGAATTTGACTTCACTGGAATGAGGTACTCATCATCCAACTTACTTGAACCTATAATAACACATTAGCAATAAAGCCTTTGGTGACGAATATGCTTTGTCATTCGCACGGAGTTTTGGTTAGATTAACCTCTAGATTCGTGAGGACTGACCTATGATCAGGTAGATTCAACTTAAGAAGAATCTCCTTGGCAGGATTTCCAGTATAAGTATCAGATCTTCTAATGTGTAAACATTAGAATCACCTTACTTGCCTATTCTCTTTATCAGAACGTCTCAAAGCAGACAACACGATAACAGTGATTGTTAGTTACTATCTTACTTACCGATTTAAAGAGGAAAGTTGATTTGAAAATCAATCGACGTGTCACTTAAGAAAGTGCTTTTGTAACACATCAAGAGTTTTAAGCTTTTATCAAAATTCATCAGCCGTCAATTCATAATCTGGACCGAGTCGATATCTAATGTCACAAGCTTGACCCATTAAGGATCTCACAAGTCACCTACCATGAGCTTGTTTGATGTTGGCTCAAGCAGGATTTCCATCTTCATTGTGAATACTTAAGTATCACTCGGATGTTCTGGTAGTACCAAAAGGATAATGCGTAGGACTCTTATGATAACAAGTAAACATGGAATAGCGTCCAAATGAGATTAATTGATTATCTCTTGGCTCTAGACTCAATTATGCATTTTGGTTTTAGTGATCGGAGGTTGGAGCAGACTGCCACCTTTTTAATATCGACTAACTCAGAGCGAGAAAGTCAATAGATAACGTGTTTAGTCTCTGTGAGAAATGAAACAAAAACCTTTTGAGAGATTTTGAGTGGCTAGGGAGGGTTGTGCATTGCATCACTGTGTCCATAAGGTTAGTCTTCAATGTCAGCAATCGTCAATGTGATTTTACAGCAGATGTATTGACCCGGTTTCTGCCTAAGTTTATGGAGGGCTTCTTTCTTTCCACCCTTTATCCTTATAATTCTTTTTCATTCTTTAACCCCTTCAGTGCTTACCAAGACTTCATAACTAGTATCTTATTGGGTTTGTTCTAGTACTATCTCTATCTCAGTCGACACTATTCCTTTATTCTCACTTTTACTCCTTCTTATGTCAACATAAGGACTTCTCTACACTAACTAGTGGATGTCCCTGGTATATCCCATCGTTTTTGGCCGGATCATGGGAACTAATACCTAACCTTAACCTTCATAAGAACTAAAAGAATTAAATTGTATTATATATTAAACTTAATAGGGCTTTTTAACAAACCTTAAAATAAAAACATTACCCAACCTTATAACTCTGCTGAAATTACATGCAATGTCTGACTTTTGGTACAGTTCTCCTTGTCAGTAAAACAAAATGGAAAACTCAATCAAGTACATTAGATATAAATATCAAAGCTAAATGTACCTCAATTGATTTGACATCATCATATAAACTTCCACCCTCAACATGTGTATCGATAAACGAAAATGTTTAGCACATGGAGGATGGAGTATACACATGAGTCCTCAAAATCACATTTTTTATCAGTTTTCATATTTAAATCACTTTTTCTCCCCTTATCAAATTTTTTAACTCCTTTGATATTTTGGATACCAATGGATTCAAATATGTTGGAAAACTAGGAGAAAAATGTGCTGATTATTCACAAGCCGATTAAGGAACATATTAATGCCCCCCCTCATTCTATGAGGGTATGTGTGAGTGTTAAGTATAATAATTTTGAAAGATTTTAAGTTTAACAAAAAACTCATGAAAACTTTATACAATGACATTTAACACTTAAAGATACACTACATACTTAGAATAGTGTACAAGATATATTATACAAAATAAGATAATAGTGACTTAGGTATTAGAATGATACAATCATTCAGTTCGCTGGATAAGTCTGTAGTCAACATCTCTTAACCTTCCACTAACAAAGCTTTCGAGACTCCTGAATATGTCATGTTCAAGATCGTACTCTTGAGCTTAACTAATCTTGAGTCTTCCCTCGATCACCTCCATAAACTCTTTACTCCTCCTTTTATCGTCCTCAGACCAAATTCTTGTTTCCATGCTTGGATTGTACTTGAACAGCTTGAAGTCTTTCACCATGTGATCCAGCTTATCTAGAATCCTATTCAACGTCCCATCACTAAACTTGTGCACCTTAGTCTCCCTCATCATCTTCTTCTGATCATTCCTATCTCTGTAGATTACGGCCCGTGGCTTGGAAACGATGGTCTAATCTTCTTTGAAAAGAAAATCAGATGCATCCCAGTTCGGTTCAGTGAGGTTAAGCATCGTTTGATAACTCTTAATGCCGAGTTGCAAGTCTTCCACCCGTTTTCTAACAACAATGTTCCTAATCCACATGTTGACTGCGTTAAACAGGTGAACTTTGCCGGATCCAGATAGATGGTTGAGCTTGCCTTGAAGATGAAGCAGATATAGGTCTTCAAAGTCATTAGGATGCAGATTCTTAAAATTAGATTCTGAGATCTTGTATTCATTATAGTCAGCTCTGCGTAGAACAATATCTTTCAAGTAGGTGTAGCTGTATCTGGATATTGTCTTGAGACCGACGACACTGAGAATCCGCATGTAAGATCTGACAACACGACGAGTAGAGGGGGCACTGTGTCTATTGATGTAGAATTCCTTGCGCTTAAACCACCAATGAGAAATACCATGGGCTGCACTAATATCGTACTTCGTTCATTTTTAATCCACAGTGACGATATGAGTTCTTCAAGTCTAAAGTCTGGATAGTTAGCTGCCTCCAGCTTGGATATAGACAGAGCACTTCTTCTTTCTTTGCTTCCTGACACAAGATATTCCAGATCCTTATTGAAGAGGAATTGTGGTTGAATTGTTACCTGACCAGGTGGACCTCCTAGAGGTAAAGGTTTGCTCACGTCAGGAACAACCTGATGACCCTCCAGGTTAACCAAATCAATCTGATCCATAAGCAGCAGGTGACACTCTTCCATCTAAAATTAGAGGGAAATGTTGTTCGAGTGAAATGCTTTAACAACCTTGTAAGATGGACCTTCCAAATCAACTTTGCTAATCTTCGACTTCCTAATATGTCGGCAAAAACATTGATGAATGAGCCCATATCACCAGTTTTATGAAGTAGCTTGTTTTCTTCAGGGTCTTTATATGATGTAGCAAATGCGTTGGCCCAGTTGTTCCCAGGTTTAGGTAAATCATTTGGAGGAACAACCTAGTCCAGTTCTGGTGTTTTCAGTCTTTCTTCCTCTAGAA
This sequence comes from Tanacetum coccineum, assembly GCA_026074375.1. NCBI lineage: Eukaryota > Viridiplantae > Streptophyta > Magnoliopsida > Asterales > Asteraceae > Tanacetum > Tanacetum coccineum. Next base: position 18,433 of record BQNB010082725.1, read on the forward strand.
TAGGCTTCAACCAATTTGGTCTGGGCTTGATCTTTAGAAGATGGGCAGCATCGGTGTCCTTTATGTTTGAGACGTGCACATCATCAGGTATTGGAATGTCTTGGAAGCTAGATGGAGCGTCTCTCGTGTCAGAAGTCTTCCAGGCTGAGGATGTCTGAGCTGGAGTCTGTATAGAACCAGAAGCATCAAAGTCGTATTTCTTCTTCTTGCTTTGATCAGGTTCCTTTGAAGGAGGTAGATGAGGATCTTGGTCATCCTGGCGTCTCTTACGTGACTTGTCCTTTTTTACAAGAAACACATCCTTATTTTCATGCTCCATAGAGGCCTCTAAAGCTTCATAGAGAGAAACATGTTCAGGTAGAGATCTGTAGGAACCACTTTCAAACAACTGATCATGAAGAATTTCTTTCATGTCAGCTTCGGACATGTCTCAGAAGCGTTCTTTCAGTGGAGCTTGAAGTGCTACTTGGACCACCTATTTGACCACTTCATTGACTGTTTGGTTGATCTGATGAGGTAGGTCACGAAGTTCCAGCTTGAAAACCCTGGATGAGAGACCTTGAACAGTCTTGTCCTGAAGCTTGTATCTCTTCTCAAAGTTAGCACACACTTGTTCCAGTGCCGAGAAGAAAGAGGCTAGATTAGGATCTGAAGAGCTTTGTTGTTGTGGAGGTGGTGGAAGTGGTGGAAGTGGAAGGGTTGTTGTTGTAGTCGCTATTGTAGCTGTAAAGATTGGTGCTTGAGTGGTAGAGGATACAGGTTTAAAAGGTGTAAGATCGATAACAAGTGTGGATAGTGGAAGAACAGAGGAGGACGCTTGATGAATTGGAACGGTGACCATGGATTCGACTTCACTTTCCATATTAGCTTTATCTGGTTCCTCTTCAGTTGGTTTGTCATTCACGTAGACATGTTCCTTATTCGGCTGCTTCAAACTTTCATGTATTTGAGGATACATAGTGGCAACGAAGTCATCATGCATGGGCCCAGGATCTAGTCTAGCAAGAGCCACATGACTTTGTCCAGGGTTGGTCTAGCCTGGTCTTCTTTCATGAGAACACGCTCCGGTGGTGGTCGAGACTCGGGTGTTTTACCAGGGTCTGATCTAGCCTGGCCTTCATCAATTTCAACAGTCTTTTCCTCTAGATTTACTTTGTTAGCCACATCTTCTCCTTGTTCTTCACCAATATTCAGGATCTCAGTATCTCTTTCACTGTTTGTCTTATCAGTTCCTGCACATGTTTCTGCATCTGTGGGAGACGAAGTATCACGGATAATATTCGTAGATATATCATCCTCGGGTTGTACAGAGGGCCCAGTAGATGCATCCTCAGTCACTGGGATCCACCTCTAAAATATGTATTGATATGTGGTACTTGACTTCTTAGGCATTTGAAGTTATAAGAGTGATTATGCAACCTGTTCATCTGTAGCAATCCCTTTCCCTTTACCTTCAACAATAGGGAGTTTTTAAGTGATACTTGAGTCAGGTTCACGAAAAGCCACTCCGCCGATGGGTGGTTGAAAGGATTCTAGGCTCATCTAAATACCTCGATGAAGATCATAATCTACCTGTTCACCTTGAGGTTCATGTTCAGGTTGAGCTTGTTCTTCATTAGGTTCGTCAACAAGCCGGAGAGAACTCTTTACGTTTCAAACTTTTCTCATTTTACCCTTGCCGGCTTTTTGTAGGGGAGTAGGCTTGGTTGATTTCTCTTTTACAGGCTTTGACTGTTTAGCAGGTGCAGGTTTGGATTGCTTGGAAGACACTGGCTTGGGTAGCTTAGCAGTTGCAGGCTTCTTAGACAGATCAATTTTAGATGCTGACTTCTTCTTTCCTCCCTCTGCTGCAACAATTTTACGATCATGCTTTGCAACCATTTCCAAGTAAGCGTTGTAGTAAGATGCGTTCCTAATGTTGTCCGTGATCAGCTTCTTAGGAATTTGCATTCCAAAGACTTCATCTTCTTCGCCTTTGAGGATGAACATGAGATTTCCAAGTCTGTGATCTTCTTCAGAAAGATGAAACGGAGACGCAGACCTTTGGTGAATGTTATGTGTTCTTCCCAAATAGCAGATGATTAACTTTGTAAACCGACAATAAGGAATAACATGAGGTTTAGTCTTCTCCCCTTCCGAGTAGCAATGCCCAGATTGGCCTTATCAGCGAGAAAAGTCTAAATAGCTTGTACAAATTCTTCCCACATGAGTTCAGCATAGTCAACATTTATACTGGTAATAATACCCCAAAGCATCTGAAGAACTGGATATCTGGGCCTATCATGCCCAGAAGTCTTGTCTGTGAGACATTGGTTGATCATCGACAATATTGCTCTCCAAGGCTGATACAGGTTATTCACCGCCATTCTTGACACAAAGTAAAGTTCCTCTGTATAGCCCAGCTCATTCACAAAGTCCATGATTGCATCACCCGACGGAGGTGACACAAACCGATGAGCTTGATCAATGGGAGTTATCTCTAAAGATTCCCTTAGAAGATTTGCGTCTAGTATGAACCGATTTCATCCAACTGAAAACTATAAGCTCCAGTCTTTGCCTCATATGTAAGGGTATTGTAGAACTGTTGAATGTAGATAGCTGGAACAGAAGCAGAGGCAGTGAATGCTCTGAAGAAGTTTGTGTTTTGTAGAATATCCACAGAGATCTGAAAGATTGGGTTCCTTTGATTCTTTTGAAGATCCAAGACAAAATTATTCTTTCCAATAGGCACCCATGCAGCAAATGGTAGTATCTGATCGTTAGATCTTGTGGGAGCAGGAGCGGGAACATTCTCATTACCCATGTTATCTGCACAAGAATATCAACAAAGATAGGCAAACATAACATATACTTGATGTTAGATGAGAATATTAGTCATGATGATTGACAAGCTTCATTTAATTACGATGAGATTAAGTCAAGTATGATGGAATATTTCACATTGAGTCGGTGGTCATTGACTTGGGTCAAACCAGAAGTCAACACAAGTCAACTTTGGTCATAGGTACAGAAGACATCTGTTGAACCCAATCATAAGTTAACACGACCCGGATGGGAGTTAACTGGGTATTTGGGCCTTTGGATTGGGCCTTAAAGAGGTATCAGGCTTAATAGGCCAAACCATGAAGATCTGGCACAAACCGCTACACACTTGTTACCAAATCGCTACTAGATTTGACAGCCAAACCGCTATGAGGGGGTTTGGTTAAACCTCTATGAAGGGGATTAACCAAACCGCTAAGAAGTGGTTTGGTCAAACCGCGGTTTGGTCAAACCGCCACAAGAAGAATTTGTCAAACCGCTATGAGTAAAATAATATAATTAGTAATATATTAATTCTAAGTTTTTACTCAAACCGCAATAACCAAACCGCTATGATTATTTTAGTCAATTTAATCAAACCGCTGTGACCAAACCTCTATGAATATTTTATAATCATTTTTTATCAAACCGAGTGACCAAAACCTCTACGAATATTTTATTCAATTAATAAAACCGCTATGACCAAACAGCTACAAATATTTTATTCTACTTAATCAAACCGCTACCATTTAAGGAAAAATTCAAAATAGTGATTGATTAATTAAATAATAAAAATATTCTTCATAAAAAACGCTATCCTTGTAGAGGTTTTCATGAGTACATTAAAATTTCAATAATAACTGAAAACATCTATCTAGGCATATCATGCAAACCACTATGAAGAATTTACATGGCTAATTAACGATATCTAGAACATAATGCCAACAGAAAAACCACTACGAAGATAAACTAAACATAAAGTTTAATTTTCTTGCAATTGACCATTCCAAAATGCAATTCAAGGCCATCTAGTTTTTCTATCCTTCTCATAATCCATTTTAGCAATCTATACATTCTCATTTTCATCCAGATTAAGCCTTACAATACCCACTTTGATTACACGGAAGACCATTTAGGGTAAAAACAGGGCATGCAAACTGGTTTTGCTTACTAATAAGAACTTTAAGCATAAAAAAAAACATCAATAATAAACATACTGAGACATTTTACCAACAACAAAAACTTTGACTATCTAAGTCAAACTTCATTCGAAAATCAATTAATCATGCATTCAAGAGATTATGGGATCACAAGTGAACCTTTAAAAAAACATATCTAAGCCTTAAAGTTCACATCACAGTTATTATAAAACACCAATCCAAAACCTCTATTAGAGTTTCGATCAAACATGAAATGCCAAGTCATTCATAGAACGCCATATGATTTTTTCTTACCTAACCGACATGATTAGTGATCCACAAACCCTAACCGGCACCTAAACCCACCAATCAATTTTTATTCCAACAACATTTTAATTTTTTTCACATCCTAGGACTATTTTCTAGTGAATCTACAAGTTTTAATTAGATTGGCTTGATTCCTTTTATTTTACAGATATATCTAAGAAGTAAGAACAACATCTTGATCAATTACCTTAGCACGAAAAGTCCTAGAAATAAGAATTTGAAGTAGCGGTTTGCGTTAATCTGTGTGTTTTTTTTTTGAGTTTGACTGAAAAGAGTAAGGTTTAACCAAAGAGCAATCGCACCTTGATTTATACTATGGGTTTTGGTAGTGGCTAATGTCCCTAGGGTTTCTCTTCCTTTTATTTTGGTCTAGAGGTTTTATTTAAGGTTTAATAAGCTTGAGGGATGGCAGATTTTGTCCTTGTAGTTAATAATATCTAGGAAACAGTAGACAAATTGCACTTAAGTAGGGGTGAGCACTATGTCCACCGACCGGACCGGACCGGCCTAGACAGACGGACGAGGACCGAATGTTCCATATTGCCGGAACTGCGGGACCAGACCGAAATGGTTCGTCGGTTCCGGAGTCGGTTCTTCGGTTCCGGTGGTCCTACCGGCTTGTTTCATCGGGTTTTTGGTCGGAACGGGACGGTACCCGACGGTCCGAGGACCGAATTGGTCCAAATAATAACGGACCGCGGACAGGATCGATAAACCGTAAGTCCGGTCCCGGTCGGTCCAGTTTGTCGGTCTTCCGGTCCGGTCGGTCGACGGTACGGTTGCTCTACCCCTTCACATAAGTCCTAAACTTCTAAACTAATGACAATTTTGGCTTTGGAGTTAAAATTAATTAACTCTCCCTCAAATTATTGACTTCGTATAATTACAAAAAACCCTTTCATAAAATTGTGTGATGTTTTTTAGAAACACGTGTGATGAAATAACTTGATAATCACTCTCCCCCTCAAACTATGACCCGTTTTATTTGAATAGAGTTGTAATCGTTGTTGAGTGAAAAGTTTATTGTGTAAAGGGACCGAACTGATTAATTTTAAACACCACTTTTTCCACCATGATTAAACACAAATAATTTTGAAGACTCAATTAAAGAACAATATTATTTGGTTTTATAAAAGAAGAGCTACTCTTCCGAATAAGTAATAACGCACTTAAACGTAACATTATTTATTGGATGCATTGTATATTAAGTAAATCATGCCCGGAAAATTATTTTCCGTTGGTGGAAAAGCTGTCTTTTTGACGACATACTTTACCATCATTTTAAAAGCGGGTTGTAGTCTGAAATAACTGCAAACCATTAAAGACTCTTTTAGAAGGTTTAAATTTACCGCTCGAACTTTATTTAAATGACCGGTCATTTTTACAATGACATTTTAGGTCACGTAATTATTATCGATTTACAGAAGACATATCATGATAATTATTTTGGAATTTTCTATTTTTCTGATTTTTATGGTTTTTGTAGGTTTTTTTTTTTTCCTATTTTGTTTTTCGATTTAGAATTTAGTTTATATACATAATGTAAATAGGATACTGAAAGACCATCCTTTTTACTCATCTTCCCCGCTCTTGAAGACGCTTCTTAAGGGTATCGGGGACATACTCTTCATTCAGTTACGCGGGAGTAGAAATTCGAAACCGATCTCTTGGCAATGCTTAAGTGAATATGTCCGCAAGCTGATATTCCGTATGTCACAAAGTAAGTTACCACGCCGTTCTGACTTGTCTCTTATGAAATAGGGGCGTTTATGTCGATGTGCATTGAACCGGGAGTGCTGTCACATTCGTTAATAGAGGGCGATAGCACTTTTGTTGTCACAATCAGAGGTAATATTATTGAATTCAAAGGCAGTGTCAGTAAGTTGTGACCTCTTCCAATTGTTATTTGAGCGACAACATCCAGATCATGGCAATGTATTTCAAAACCTCTATGGTTGAAGATAGATGATTTTCGGCCTTCTTCGATGACCACTCACTATTTTTTCTCTTGAATACTATAGCACTTCCCGACATACCTTGCCCCCTCCTTGTGTCTTGACAACCTGACTTTTAATGGTCTGCGTCCATGAATAGGCTATGTTAGGAGTGCCATAGCAGGTTTGTCATTCAGATACAATGACACTAGTTAACGGTGCCTCGAACGTTCAATAGACCCGCTTAATTGCCTCAAGGTGTTTTTGGGTGGCTTAGCATCGATACCTAGCACACCATCACATTGGTGAATACAGATATGGTTACTAGGACTAGTGAGGTACATAAATAGCCAAATCCATACCTCAATACCGAGTTTGGGTCAACTGAATCCCTAAGGGGATCCTCATCCAGTTATAGAGCTATCTACAATTTGGTATTCTTTGTATCTACATGGTCAGACGTAATCCATTCATATTTTGTTAATATTTCGAGAGCATTATTTGATTGATAAATAAAATAAAGATGCCTCCGGGACTTTGAGAACTTGTAATCACTAAGTAAATTGACATTTTCCCCATTTGAATCTTGAAATTTTAACTAATTTGTCTTTAGAAAATATGTCACATGCTTTAGGATCAGTCGAGGCAATATGTTATCATCCTACATAGATTTGAACATAGACAGAATATGCTTTTCTTGTTTTTTGGGTGAATATACGTAGGAGCCTTGCTTTGATTAATGTGTTATTCCACGCCTTGGAGCTGCTTTAGACCATAAAAGAGCCTTCTTCAGACGTAGAGTGTGTTGGGTGATCAGGATTACAAAGGCCTCGGTGTTGACTGACGTTAGACTTCTTCTTTAAGCTCGAATTCAAGAATGAAATCTTGACATTCAATCTGGTAGATGATTATGTTTTTGCTGCGGCATTTTAAATAAAGTTCTTTATAGCCTCTATCCGTGCATCGGTGCATTGAGTCCTCAATCGATACCTTCCTCTTGTCGATTTTCAGTCGTACATAACCGTGCCTTGTTCTTCAAAACATCACCATACTCATCAAGCTTTACTTTGTAAATCCACTTGAGAGCGATTATCATAACACAGACTGGTTTTGGAACTAATTCCCATACTTAAAGCCTGATAAGTGTAAAATACACATATCCGTTTATACCTAAAATGACCCAATTAAACCCAAAACAGACTAAAAATGGAAAAAATATACTTGTTTTTGTGTTTTGTGTGTGCAGGTACGGATATATCAAAAATCATAAGAAAACAGTCAAAAAACGGGCAAACACGGACACGAGAAACGGAAGAGCACAAGAGAAGCCAAAGATTCAAAGCCAAAGCCAGAAAAAGTCAAGTCTCAGTCAAAGAAAGTCAAACCCTGGTCAAACAAAGTCAACCATAAAAAGACAAAAACCCAAAATTACCATTTAAGTCCCCCAAGTTCCAAAAATTACACAAATAGTCCCTTAAACCTTTAATGGGCCTTAAATCCCTTAAAATTCCTACCCGGATCCATAACTATATCCATAAGCCCAAAACCCTTGGCCCATTTACCTTTTACTAAACCATAGGGACCATTTCTGTCAATTCTATAAATCCTTTTACACTAGACTTGTGCTAAACAACCACAGGGACTGAAAGTGCAAATAGCCCAAAGTTCAAATGTTCTTTACCTGTTTTACAGTTAAAATGGGCGCGAAGAAATGGATACTATTCATTCATCCCCTCCGATTCACCACAGTAAAAAACAAAGGGCTTTTCACAATTAAGGGGTACAATGGACTATTCAAGTGAAGTACAACATGATGGCAGGGTTAGATTTGTCAAATCAAGCTCTCTCATTGGCTCATTTAAGCAAGGAAGCCACGTCAGATTAAAGAAGCACAAGAGATGATGATATTTTGCATTGGAAGCACTCTCATAACTAGCACAAAGATGTCACATCAAAGGATTGCCAGCTTGGCAATCCGTTTGTGCACATACTTGATCCAACGGCTTAGATCAAAGCCCTAATGATTGGTGAATTGAATGGTGATGATTGAAAGAATCTTCTAACTGATTTTAGGCCTAGAATCTTCATCAGCAGGCTATAAATAGCCCTCACTATCACACACACGATCACGTAGTAGTAGCTTTTAAATTTTTAGTTTAAATTCTAGTTTTAAGCTTAATGTAATTTTAAATGTTTTGTAATTCCCTTTTCAAGTAATGTAATCAGAGTTTTTAGTAAATGAAATCCAGTTTGCTTTGTTATAATCTCATTTAATTTCACTCTTAAGCTCTCACTTTTCTTTCAATATCTTGCTACTATTACTCATAAGCTCATATAAGCTACTGTTCAGCTCTCATGAGTCTATAAGCTCATGATTTAAGCTCAATTCAATCTTAATATAAACTTAAATCCTAAAATCAGTTAATACCTTAACTATTTTGGACTTGTGACATTTTGGAAGGAAGACCTATCATGGAAGGGTCTCCAAGGACTATTACTGGCTTATCTGTGATAAGCCAGAGCTAGTAGATAAGCTATAAGAGCATGATAAGCTTCTATTAAGCTGAAGCTACTTGTAAGTTTGCTTTTAAATTCCTTTGTCTTTAATTTCTAGTTTAATTGCCTAATAATTGCTTATTAGTTTAGATTTGCTTATTTGCTTGTTAAAAAGTGCTTATCTGTTTTCTAGTTGCTAATTTGAGTTTAATATTGTTAATTAGTGCTTATTCATCATCTGTTTTTAGCTTAATTATTTTAGATCATAGTAGTTTCATTTCTGTCTTAAAAACATATAAAAACCAAAAATATTAGTTAGCAACTAGTGTAGATCTTTAAATTCAGCTTTAATAATTGTTGATTTATGCTTATTAGGGGTAATATAAGCTTTATGATATCTGGTATTAAGGTCTTATTCATTAGATTATCATCTTAGTTGCTTAATCAAATCTGTCAAGTAGTTAAAGGAGTGTTTGGATTTAGCTTGTTTGACCATTAAAAGTCAAAATGACTAGGAGTTTTTCTTAAGTAAGCTTGATCTTAATGTTAGAATAGTTTTTTAAGAGCTTAGAAGGATTAGTCTTTGGTTTTAAGAATTTTGAGGCTTAATCTTAAGTCTCAGCACCAGGGGACCTTTTTCCCCTAGTCTTTGTTTGTGAAAACTTGAACCAAGCCATTCAAGGCTTGGATTTTGCTTGATTTAAGTTTAAACACTCTTGTTGAGTGTGTTTAGTGCAGAAGAAACCATTTTGGTTTCCTGCATTTGGATTTTGCCATCTAGCCAAGTGCATCAGTAGGAACCTTATCAGTTCCTACTGCTGTTCTTTTTTTTGTTCAATTTAGGTTAGATAAAATAGCTTTTAGACTTTAAAACTTAGTATAACCTTAGTTTAGATATAGCTTTAGATAGAATAAGTTTTATTTTCTCATTTCTAGCTATTTCTCTTTAGTAAATTTGCTTTCAAAAGTCATAAAAAACTCAAAAAGTCTAAAAAACAGTAGGAATTAGAAAGTAGCTTTTAAATTCAAAACTCTAGCTTATAGGATAGGGTTTTATCATTTATTTTCATAGCTTAATAGTTGTTTAGTCAGTTTTCAAAAGTTTAAGGTCTGAAATAGCTTATTGAGCTATTTAGCTTAATTTGTCTTTGAGTTATTTGAGTAATGATCTAAGTTTAGCTTTTTGAAATCTGATTTCAGTTAGTATTAGGTGCTTTCAGTTCATTTAGCTTTTCAATACTAGCTTCTACATGTTACAAGGATTCTAGAACAGCTTGTATTTTCAAATTTGAGCTTATAATGAAGTTTGTACAAGAATTTTAGTCCAAATAAGCATTTTTGAAGAGCAAAAGCCCACTTTCTGTAACAGTGATCTTCAAAAGCTCTTTCTGAGCTTGTTTTTGAGATTGAGCTTATGCTCCTTTCATTAAATTTGCTTAAAATTGTGTCTGTTATAAGTTCTAGTATTTAGATTTTGTAAAAAGTAAAAAAAAATAGCAAAAAGGGGGTTTGCCAGCCTCGAACCCACGACCTCTCTCTTATAAACCATACGTTTTACCATTGTGCTTCAATAGCTCATCCAACCACGTCTTACACAATCTAATACTTGTACACGTTTTAAATTTCCTTTTTATTTATAAGCCGTAGCTTATACAAGCTTATTCTTTAAGCTGGGTACTTGGTAATATTTTCCTAGGTTCTTTGTTACACTTTACACTTTTCCTGAATTTTCCAAATTTTTCTCTTTATTTTATAATTTTCTAGGATTTTTCGTAGGTTTAAAAATTGAAAAATCATTTTCACCCATTTTAGATTTTTATTTACATTTTTGAGCTTTTATTTTTAATTTTAAAAATAGGATTTTAATTTTAAAAATAGTTAAAAATAGTTTTTTGAGTTTTTATGTTATTTTATACTTTTCTAAGGTTAAAAATCATTTTTCTTAATTTTTAGGATTTAATTTGCTATTTTTTAGGATTTAATTAGATTAAATTAGTTTTTAATTCATAATAAATTCAAAAATAAATCAAAAAAAATATTTTTCTTTTTCTTAAAATTTTATTTTGTCCTATTTTAGGTTTAGAAATTTAGTTTTCATTTTTAGGAGTTAATT